>JAPQRP010000008.1:8311853-8322968 GCA_037367295.1 Apogon hyalosoma
GGGGGGTCTGTGAGGACAAGATACACCATGACTGAACAGTGACGTGCATAGTGGGGGTTTGTGCATCCCAGAGAAAGTTTGGTGGTTACATTTGTTAACAGTATCTATACAATGAAACACTATGTCAAAGTGCTGAATATGAAAATATTTAACTGTAACCCCTACAATTTAAGATTCTTATTATTATTTTTTTTAATCTGCAAATTATTTTAACAGTAGATTAAACAATTTTCCCCTGGGTTTAATAAAGTGTTCTGTAATTCTGTATTTTCATTGCACAACCTGTGTATTGACAATAAAGCCTATTGTATTCTAGTCCATTGTGATTGTGATTCAGCTCTCAAAAGTCCTAAGACTGTTCATTTTAACTGAAAAATGGACTGATTCATCATTCCTTTCATAAATAGCTACGTGATGGAGAAGTTTCTGTGAGGGAATGACTTTTTAAGACTAATGTTATCAGAAACACCCCAGTAGGGTCTAACAGCACACCCTGGTCTTAGGTGAGGGACCAAACTTAGTGCAATTCCAACAACTCCTATGAGAAAGAAATCAAGGAACCATGGGATACCGATACCAGGGCCTTGAGCTGGAGCCAGACCTATAGGGTCGGACTGTTGAAGGGATGTTGTAATGTCCTTTAACACTGCATGTAGTATTCTGGTTCTCTTGGAGTAAAGGTTTCATTTCATAAATACTTCCTCAATAACAGTTTGTTGAATATTTTTCTTGAATACAATAAGGTTTTTGACTTTATTATATAAAGTACCTTGAGATAGAGATTGGTGGTGTGACTTTGTTTGGGAGGAGGTCAAAGACTGTGCATTTAGACTTGCAGACTGGGACGGATCAGACCGATGGCAGCTGGTAATAAAGATAACAATGCAGTTTTGGACCAGCTGTGGAACACTGAACCAGCTCTAAAGCCTCATTAGGGTACTAGAGGGTGCGTGAGAGTTTACACAACCAGTCTGCATGTGGTTTGTGGATACTGAAAACACATACAAATGTGTCCCTCTATAGGGTTTGCTCTGAGACTATGAGGCACCAAAGTCACTGCTACAGGCCATTTGGTCCCTGCATAAGCAGACAGAAAGTTTGGTTCACACTGACAGAGTAATTCAGACTCATTCTGGTGGATGTTAGACTCTACAAGGGATGCCCTTCGTCACTGATACTATTTATAATTTTTATGAAATTTCTTGTTGTGGCCAAGGGGTGGAGTGTGACCCATGCAGTGAGTTGCAGAACTGTATTTTTACTCTTTGTGGACGATGTGTTTGCTTTATTGAGCTGTGTTTTGGGGCACCCTGAATGAGAGTCTGCACCTCTGAGTCTGAAGTTATGGTTCTTGGCCAGAAAATGGTAGATTGCCCACTTCAAGTTATAGATGCAAGTGTTTCTTTCACAACTGGGGAATAGTAGTGCGGGTCAGTGCAGTGTTTACAATGATGCATCCCTCAGCTGAGGTGAACAAAGACCTGAGTCAAAAGGTGAAGCTTTCATTTTCCTGAATGATCCAACCCTACATTCCAACCCTCAGTTAAGGTCACAAGCTGCAAATCAGTGACTGAAAGACAACTTTGCAAATGCACTTTGTTAAAAAGATTTCCCTCAAAGGCTTGTTTTACAGATTGGATGATAAATCAGGAATTTGGGTGGGACCACAGAGAAGACCCCAGGGCAGACCCCAGACAGACTGGAGAGGTTTTATCTCAGTTGAATTGGGAATGCCTCTGTGTCTCCCAGTTTAGACTAGACTTCTGGTCCAGTAACCCAGACCAAATAGACGTTAAAAAAAAAAAAAAGTATGATTAATGAAATAGCTGCAGCTTAACACTGGAAAGAGTCGAGCTTTCATTCTGAGTTATGTATTATGAGGATTAATAAAAATCTCACTCACAATAGACAGTCAGGCTGATGTTTGTGTTGGACTGGGTGTTCAGGTAGGTGTTTTGAGCCCAGCAGGTGTAGTCACCGGTCTGCATGCGGAGGATGTTGGTGATGGTGAGCTCAGGCCCAGTAGAGACCTGGGAGTTGTTGTAGAACCAAATGTACTGACTGGGTGGAAAGGACTCGGCTTGACACAGTAAAGAAACATTCTCTCTCTCCAGGACTGAATATCCATGCTCTGTTGTGCTGTTCGGAGTCACATCTATCTGAGGAAGATCAGGGCCAACTGAGGAGACAGAACATTTACACACTTACAGGACACTGACCAACTACTATTCTAATCAAGTCATCCCTGAACTCCATTTCATTATTTAAAAGGATGGTTCAGTTCTTTCTTATATTGCATTTGACTGAATATCATGTAACAAGAAGAGTTCAGTGGCATGCTGGAACCCTAACCCAATACACCACAAGTTTGACACCACTCTACTCACATTTCTTGACTTTTTGCTATGAAATAGTCATTGATAGTAGTGTATGGTTAGTATTATCTTTGTTGATACAAAGCAAGTTGAAGCAAGTCTTTAACAATTTCCTAGAAAAAAGCAAGTACAGACATTTCAGTACAGACAAATTATTGTATTGTGTTGAAGATAAAATGATCTGCAGTTTCATGTAGCATCTGTGTGATGTCCAGTAACATTGACAATGTACTGTATCTACTATCCTAGAAAATGTATGAAATACCAGGTGCTAAAAGCTAGTTGAGTTGAGTCAAGCCAGTACCATGCACTGGGAAAGCACCAGTCTATTTTTGACATTCATCTTATAATTTATAGCAAGATCCTTACACCTCCCTAAGGATTTATTGTGAATAAAGGAAGCGCTTAAAAAAGAGCCCGTTTGATCAGCTGCATAACCTGAGTAACTGACAGAAATGCATGAATTTTGTCAAACCAAACAGAAGAACAGATGACAAGCCAACCAGGCTTGTCATGGCTGTGATATCACAGCAGGGTACCTGCCAGAAACTTCAGAGTCCCTTCAACTTCCCAGACGATCCAAGCAGGAGAAAAGGTCTGCTGCACGCCCACATCCCGCTGAACGTTTGTGTAAGTGTATGAGCAAAGAGGTGTTGGTGTGTCACTGTATGAGAGTGTGTGCGTATTATAAAGCATCTGAGTTTTTACAAAAGATGAAGACACTGAAATTTGAAAAAGTAAGAATACCTTACACATACAAGGAGTCACTTTAAGACTGAAAAGAGCAGAAATAATCAGAGAGAAAGTGACTTTAAGATGAAAATCACAAGACAGGAGGGTGCAGAACTGGGATGTTAGGAAAAGAATAGGATGTCACAATCTAAGATCAAGGATTACACTCACAGTAGACAGTCAGGCTGATGGTTTTTTTGGAGCGGGTGTTGAGGTAGGTGTTCTGAGCCAGGCAGGCGTAGTCCCCGGTGTGCATTCGAAGTACCTTGGTGATGGTAAACTGCGACCCAGATGCGATCTGGGAGTTGTTGTAGAGCCACACGTACAGACTGGGTGGGTTGGACGGAGCTTGACAAAGTAAAGAAACAGTCTCTCTCTCTAGGGCTGAATATCCACGCTCTGTCATGCTGTACGGAGTCACATCTATCTGAGGAAGATCAGGGCCAACTGAGAAGAAAAAAAATGGAAACATTACATACACATGGACATGAAACATTACAGACACAGCAGTATTTTGTTTCCAGTCCACTTCCTATGCCTATGTCCAAACCTGGGTTCAGGAGTTGAAACTGCTAAATGCTATAAATACTCAGGATACTGACTGGAAGTTTTAAGAATTGTGATGCATCTATTGAGTAAAGTGAAGGTCTGAATTGGATTTTTACCCATGCCATTGTGAACATATTATAATCCAGTATGTCTGTATGTCTTAAAATCTCTCTCCACCTGTAACTAAAAAACTACAGCACACTTGGCCTTTAGAAGTGCACTGGGCTCTACCACATCCTGACCCTTCATGGACATGGTCTGGATCTGAGTCAGGTGTCATGTTTCAGACTTTCCTGTAGCGTTCTATTGCAATATAAATACTTTTGGGTATTTTCTAATTGAAAAAAAAAATATTGCCATATATTGAGTCACAGAACATTTTAACATTAAAATCTGGTTAAAAGTGAGTTAAAACATTAATCATATGCAAATGGAAGGAGCCAAAAATTTCTGATTTGTTTTGTGTTTTGTGTTTGTAATCACACTACTGATTTAAGACAAGGATTAAATAAAACTAAACGCTTCACTTACAGATGATGTCCAGCCATATGCGGTCAGAGCTCTCACTGTTGACCGGGTTTCTGGCCACACAGCGGTACCAGCCGGTGTGGTTGCGGTTGATGTTGGTCATGTTGACAATGCTGGTGTTGGTTTGTGCGTAATCTGTGATGTTTCCATTGCGAGTTTCTTGTCTCCAGATGTACTGGATTGGCCCAGTCCCATTGTCCAGTTTGCAGCGCATCCACATGGTCGTTCCTTCCACTGGAGACACATCACTCAGCACCAGATAAGGTTTACTGACAGGAACTGTGATAAAAAAAAACAGAGTCACACAACAGCAAGGCATGCTTTTAATACAGATGAATGAAGGAATGCTGTCCAAATAGACCAGGACATTTTTATCTGGACAACACTGGTCAGCTCAGAAGGCCCAGCATTTTTTTCCAAGTCTTATTTCACACTTGTAGTCAGGCTCTAATTTGGCCTCAACAAATGTAGTTTAAGGACACCAAAAATCTATGAACAACACCTGGATTGAAACACATTTTAATATTACAATTACTGATCACTAAACTGACAAATTTGGATCACACTACAAATAATAAGAAATGCATGCAACTAATGCATGGCTCATGATAATTTAATGAATGAATAGATGTCATATTCTCCATCAACTAATGAACAAGTTACTGTGAGTGTATGTGATTACGTATTTAACATGAATGTTGAGTCATTCATGCACTTATGTTTACTCAACTATGAACAAAATAGCAACTAACTGTTTTGTTCCACTATATGTGACAAGTGTACTGGCTGTCAAAGTATTAGAAACACTGAATCTTAAAGTCTTTTAGAGGTGTATACCTGTCCCTTCAGTTTATTTACAAGTGAGATAATTTAATTCTATATGGATTTATTTAGACACATTAAATGTACAAATCTTCAGATATTACTACTAAAGCTAATTAGTCTTTTGGTGAAAGAAAAAGTTACTCAGAAATAAAAGGTGATGGTAAAGCAAATTAATATGATGCTGCCCACCATAAAATAGAATCAAGTATGTTCTCAGCTACTTTAAAAATATCAACATGGCAGACTCCATGGATGAGATCCATGGGTGTATTTTTAGACATTGAGACTGGTCTGAACATGTTCCTGGTTGCTGTATTATTCTGTGTCATGATCCACTGCATTTGTGGGCAACTGTTTCACCTTTTTCATACTTCAGTATCTTTTTCATGTCAAACTTCAATCTTACAAAAACTGATAATAAACACTATTTATGTATATGCTGCATTTGAAGTCCTAGGATGTGAGTGACCATTCTAGCTGGAATAAATATCAATATACAGTGATGTTAAAATCAAATGATTTCTGATCACACTGCTCAGATTAAGGTCATTTTGAAAAAGATCAGATCTGTAGATGATTCAGGGCCACCTATGGAAGTGGCCTGGATCAGAATTGAAAAGATCAGGTTCAATGGGATTTGTGCTGTTCACACTATCATGAAAAACACTGATCTGAGTCATATATGAGTGTGAATATAGCCACAGTTTGCCTCTGTGCTGGTGGAGTATGAAGGGTTTCTGAGTGGAGGCGGTCTCACCTTGGACAGTGAGATGCACATAGTAGTAGTAGACTCTGGCCTCCGTGTCTATGTTGTAGAAGGCCTGGCAGGTGAACAGACCGTGAGCAGCCAGAGGCAGCTCCTCGATGCTCACGGCAGCGCTGTTTGAGATCACTGTCACCTGTCCGAGAGTCTTTGCCAGGGTCTGGGGTCTCGGTCCTCGTCCGAGATCATACACTACTGCTTTTATGGCCTCAGTTCCAGGCTTGGTGAAGCTCCATATGTACAGGTCAGGTTTGGAGGGACCACACTCCAGAATCACTGCTTTGCCCACCACCCCATACACACTGGTGTCCTTGTACACCACCTCCCCATTGTATTCGATCTTCACCTCTGGAAAAGGAGCTGGTGGTGTCGTTTGCCCTGTGAGTGTAAAGTTACAGGATTGATTACACTGCAAATTTCAGGGATGCTGTAATAGTTTGATAGGGGTTTCTGTAAGTGATAACTGGATTAGGCAAATTATTTTTCCACTCAGTATCTCTCAGCCTTTTCTTCCTTTGTCATTTAATCTTTTATCTCACACTATGTGTTGACAGAGGTCATACTACGGTTAAAGTACAAATTACAGTATGCATATATAATGCAATTTAAAGTTAATGCTATGGCCTGTGTTGCACTGTGGTACACTGTACTGAGCAAAATAATTCTGTCAATGAAATAATCTGGTTGATAATAGAATTTATTTTGTAAGAAAGAAAGAAAATCCTAAGGGTAACCATCTGTCTATCCTTTTTCTATTTTCAGAGTTACTGAATAGCTGGAGCCTTACAGTAGTATTACATAAACAAAACTTTAAAAAGCACTCACATGTGTCTAATTCTGTAGATATGTTGGTCACAAATCTCTATAAAATGTGTCTAAGGAGACTTTTTTATCATTGGCATATTTATCACACTTGTAATATACATACCAGCCTCAGTTTTTTGTGAAACAATATGAGCATTATTTCAAAACAGTAAGTTAGAGGTTTTGAGTTTTTGTTTAAAGTGTTCTATAGCAACCTAATTAGAGCTCAAATAAGTGTAAATGAGGTCTAAAAAAATGTTAAAGCCTTACCATTTGTTGTAAATACAAAAAGGATGGTGAGAAGAAAAACAGAGGGCAGCCCTAGCAGTTCGGCCACCATGGTATCATGATGATCCTAGGTCCAACAGCCTCTTTACTCCAAAAAAGTTGTAGAGATTTTAAAAAGTAAAGTCAAGTGAAGCTTTTGGACCACACACAAACTCTGTCCAGATGCCTGAAGCCTGTTTTTCACTTCTCTCTGATCCTGAAGTGCGTTGGGGAATCCAGCTGTAGGCTCTGACTTCATCAGACTGAGAGTATTTGAGGGACAGAGGGTGGCTCAACTGATTTGGACTCAATTATTCATGTGTTTTTCCTTTCTCTCGCTGTCTTTTTCTCTCTCTCCCAGCAGCTCGGTTAGAATAACATGGTGATACTGTGCTCATCTATTATAGACGATGCACACATAGGTAGATGGGTTAACCTTCCACACGCATGCACTCATGCTCACACCTGCTCGGTAACTAATAACTGAGGCCTGGGGTCTTTAGTGCTGACCCACTTTTAGATCTCCATATTCACCTGGGATCTGTTATCTCTACAAATGTGTACATTTCTATCTGTGTAGGTAAGTAGGAATAATGATGAATGCATCATGTCAGTGTACTGTACAGTGTGTTCCAGATGCACAGATGATGAAAAACAGGGATTAAAAGGGAATTATATGTTCTTGGATTTTCTTTGCCTTTTGTTTGTTTCAGCACAAGCTTAAGAACAAAAAGATGCTGTTTGCTTCACAAACAAAAATACTTTTGGACTGATGTGAAACAATTGAAACATACATCTATTGGAGCTAGTTAGACTGCATTTCACCTTGTTTTTGAATCATAAAAATGTTCTCTGAAGTCAAGATTTTAATTTCAGAGGTCATGTAAGGACCAGAGAGCAGAATAAACACTACTGATGCGATTAGGATTAAAATAGATTTAGAAATCTGTCATTTCTCAGTGATGGTCTGTGTTTCCATACAACACGCCGTGGCTTCAACACTGTGCAGCATCTGCACCACTTAAACAGGGAAAGCCTCTGTGTGTGTTAATCCTGGGTTACACATTGTGTCATCTCTGGAGAGAATAATTCTTGTTTTTGATACTTCAATGTGAGTGACAGGTTTGTGTTTATAAAAGAGAAAGAGATGAGTAGGGACCATTAAGTGGAACCAGGAGTGTGTAACGTGAGATGTGTGTCATGAATGAATGCAGGACAGTGATCAGTTTTCCTCTAAAGAGAAGAAGACTCAGTTGCAGGAGACATTAACAGACTCAGTGAGAGAAGGTTTCTATCCATAAGTCACTTCCTTGAAATTAGTTTTATGTTTTATGTTGCAGCTACAAAAAAAGTTTGCAGCATGAGATATTGTCTCAGCTCTTAAATTATAAACTATAATGCTTTATGCAGGAAAAATATTTCACACACCATGAATGCACTGTACATTGCATGAAACAGATTAAATGTGTTCAAGAGATTTTCAGTTTTTTTTTCTTTTGTAAAACACTGAATAAAAGTGGAAATGGATAGATTGTTCCTCTAAATTGTTTCTTGCATCATCTAAATAAAATCAATAAAATAAAGAATTAAGTTTCTTTCTAAGAAAGTGAGATAAGAGAGAGAGAGAGAGAGCTGTGTTTGAATGCCAGGTAAATGATACCTGCACCAGCCAGTTTATCAAAAGTCTAAAAAAGGAAATCTAGTAATAAACTATGAATGAGCTCAAATTAATTAAACTAAAATCAATGCAATTTTCAGCATGTTTTTATTTAAATGTGGCTGCTAAAATAACAGACAGAGAGAGTCAGTAAATGGATTTGTAGATAATAATTTGCTGGTGGAGTGGGTGACTGATACTGAATCTATAAACAAGCGTCATGGTTGTTTATGTGTGGATTTCAAACCCAAACATTAACACATAATGCTTGTGTAAACGAAATGGAAAATCACCTCTAGATAATTTATTATAACTTGATTAAATCTCTTTAGTTTGCTTTTACCTGTTAGGTAATAGCATCTGTCCTAAACAAGACTGGGAATGCATTGTGTTTTATTTATGCACCTTTTGATACTAGGGAGTATCACAGTCACTGTTACATAACGTTTTGATAATAGCTGATAACACAGGATAAATGCGCCAAAAGTTGCCATGAACCTATTGCTCTGTAAACTTCCAGGAATTCTTGTCCATGCTGACCCAAAAATAAATTGGGTCTGACATTTGATCGACAGCAGCTACAGTTACATGACAACTCAGGAAATGTTATCCTCTAATTAGGGCTGTGAGACAAAGCTGAAAGCTCCACAGTGAGTGAGTGAGTGGACCATGAGTGGAGAGAATTTTGTCAGTCTATTCAGTAGAATTAAACAGGTATGAGCTGTCAGGTTTCTTATTAGTTTTATAATGACAGCATCATTTTTCTTATCATGCTGTTGCTGGGATGAAAACCTAATCAGAAAATGAAGAGAAAAATAGAAATACTTGGCTAAGAAGTGTTGGATCCAGTCCAAATTTAAGCTTCTGGTTTTTAAGACAAAATCTCATTGTTTCATTTTAGTATTAAGGTGCAGCCACACGTAGGATGGACATTTTTTAATGCTAAACGTTCATAAACAACCAGTGTCAATGAATACTAAAACCCACAGATACCACAAATAAAAACATTAATATCAGAAGCCAACAAAAAGCTCTTGGTAAATAAAAAGTTTCCTTAGAAGAAAGATGATACAAAATACATACACAGTCAAGTTTTACACAATTTCACCAGAACACAAAGTTAAACAAAAAGGTGAGGTCTGCTGCTCTGTTTAGTAAAGAGATCATCTGTGTTAGCCACAGGATAAAGAGAGTGAGCATTCAATATAGACTAGGGAATAATAATACTTTTTGGCTTTTTTTTTGTACAAAATTATATCATAGAGGATAAAGTACGAGGTCAGCCACACTGGACATCGACAGATAATCCCATCATAAATTCAAATCAAATGCAGCACAAATGGAAGATGACTTTACTCCAGTGAAAGTCAAATCATCTGTAACTGGACTATAACCTGACGCAAAACCTTGAAATGCGCATCTTTTCAAAGAATACTGGTACGCACACAAAAGACATAAAAGTATTTTATAAATGGACTTAATTTTAAGCCCAAAACAGAAGCTGCGTCGTCCTTCAACCTGCAGAGTCATCTCCAGTGGCACACACAGTAGAGACACACTGGTAAGTAGTCCAGAGATATTTACAAGCTCCTCCTGGGGAGGTTAGAGTTGTCTTTTCAGATGATCTCACTGAGAAGTTTGAGTTTTTAAAGAGGTGCGGATTCAGACGTACTGCTCTTTGGGGAAAGTGTACGGCCCGACACCCGGCGGAGGGGAAGACAGACCAGGGACCGATGGGTATTTGAAGATGGCCGTGGTGTGCGTAGGAGGAGAGAATGTGTTTTTTGATGTGATGGTGCTGCTGCTGCTGGTGGCCGGGGTTGGCTGAGAGGAGTGGTATGGGTGCTGGGGCAGAAAAGTGAGAGGGGGGTTGATGGGAGGGGAGTAGGGTTCTGGGTAGTCCTCCTTGTTGCAGGCCAGTCTGTAGCTCACGTAGTCCGCGGTGTTAGGAAGCTCTTCATAAAACCTGCCCGAATGCTGTGGAGATAGAGTTTCAAGGTTAAGAGTTTACTCTAGGCAATAATGTAATATAAACAAGAGTGGTTTAATCAACAAACATCACAAATAAAACATATGTAACGTTTGTACATTGCACAGTACTCAATGTACATTCTCTGGTTTCTGCACTGTGTAAATATAAGACTTTGTTTTTGAGTTTGTTAAGGCCACAGTAATACAGTGAGCTACTACTTTCTATTTTATTTTATATTTTGTGGTATATGATTTTGTTTCTGTTGCATCACTTTTGTGATAACACATTGGTATTCAAATGACAACACGCTATCTGAGTGCCCGTTCACCCTGTGTGCCGAAATAAAGAAGTTCTTCAGTGAAGGTGATTGACTCGTCTTTGTTTTTGTCCAGTGAAAGACAACAACAGTTCTTGCATTTCACTGTTCATGACATAAATATATAACAAATAAAAATCTTAAATCTTGAAATAGAACAGAATGACAATCAGAAACAGCCAGTGAGGCACATAAGGACTGAATTTTTACAGTGGGAGAAGTATATTTTACAGGATGTATATATGTATTATGTATGGGTTGTGTGTGTATATTTTAGGTTTTTAGTGTTTATAATATTTTAAAACTGAGGTTTATGTTACTACTCAT
>JAPQRP010000008.1:8323068-8336670 GCA_037367295.1 Apogon hyalosoma
AAAAATATGTGTGTGTGTTAACCTTGTGCCTTGTGCCTTCTTGTACTCAAATGATCCCAAATAATGATACAAATATGGAAATCAAACAAATAAAGGCTGAATTCAACTCATTATTATTCAAGCAAAATAACAACATTTCTGACGTATCCAAAGCTGACATGAAGAAACAGTTCAACAATACAATCAAAGCTATTCAACATATTCAACATTAAAGAGCAGATCAAAACAAGGCTTTGTATTAAAATATGACCAAGTACACTTATCAAACATAATGCAGTTCAAGGAAAAAAGGCCTATTTTGAGGAAATATAATCTATATGTAAAAGTATAAAATTACCTTTAGTCAAATAAATAGAGACATACACGATCTGTGTGTATATGTTTATTGCATTATGTCAAACTTGTTGACACTTTAAGAGCGAACACAAAACCTATGATTGAAAATTGGCTTTAAGCTGCTTTTTCTTTGTTCATATGTTATGTATATGTTTACATGTACCTGGATGTCATCTGGTCTTTTCCTAATGGGCTGGGACAATTTTCTGGACGGAGAATCATTTCTGAACAAACAAAAAGACAAATATATCAACAGTTTAGGAAAAATCCAAATGTGAAATTAAGAGATAGAGAGTTATAAACAGTGTACTTACGAGGAGTTGTCTTTTCTACTTCTTATTTTGAGGATTAGGACTGTGATAGTGATGCCTAAGAGCACTCCAGCAGCCAATAATAAGGCGACCACGCTGATCACATCACCTGTTGCAATTTGTGGTAATGGTTTTTCTACAAAGTAAATACACACAAAAACATTATTTACAGTGTCACAGGAAAAAAAGCGAAGGCTCAAGATTAAATGTAATTACAGCTTTGCATAGTGCAACTAAAAAAAACTCATGTCCACTTTTTAATTTGATTTCACGAGAATGGATAAACTGAACTGTGGGAATCGTACCGATAATGCCGACCTCTACTGAGCTGGATCGTGTTCCGATGCTGTTGGTTGCATCACATACGTAGGTACCTTGCAGCTCATATGTGACTGGGCCTTTAAAGACAAGGACATTGTCTCTGATTTCAGCGTTGCTTGGCATGGTACCGTTTATCCTGCAATGAACACACCAATATCATGTCAGTAACTTAAAATTATATTTGAATACTGTGAAACCAATGTGAACTTAACATGAGGCTTCCTCATTGGAGCATCAACAACATATCAGTGCAGTTTTTTTTCATTTTATTGGTGCATAAACTGTACAGTAAAAAAATGGACTATAGCAACCTCAAACATCAGAAAAGTGAAACTGAAATATTGCAATTACAACTGCTGCTCATAGATGTCAGATTCCAAAATGCCAGCTGTTCTTTTCTACTGAAAGTTACCCATTCAGGTCTCATTCACCTGAAAGATCTGAAAACAGTTCTAAAGCTAGGATGTATTGAGGGTACGTTTGGATCTGATCTCTGAGGACATATTCAGATGTGATCTGGGATGCATATGTTGACATTAGCATAGCAGTCTGAAGAGGAATCTAATGTTCTAAAGGCTTACAAAGATGTTTAATGCATCATATGTGTACTGATAAATGACACTCCTACACTTTTTGCCCCATAGTAAAACAGAATACCCACAATTCATACAATCCAGTAAACTGGGCATCTTGAATTAACTCATAAAGTACCACAGCTACATTTGTGGCACTTCCCAAATTATTTTTTCCCCATCTGTAACTTTTTAAAGTGATTTATCACCATTTATTATTATATTATCCTCTGTATTTTGCATTTTTTTCAGTGAAAATCATGTATTTTCCTATATTTAACCCTATAACACCATATGTATCATTATTGATACATGGGTTTTGAAGCCCTCTACATGATCAGTGTGATATTTTTTTCTTGAAAAACCTGATGTATACAATTAGATACATCCAATAGATGGATAATTCACCAGGGGGGAGGAATTCGTTCACCAGAGGCCTTTCCAGTGACACTACCAGATTGTTATTAATGAGGAAGGAGGCAGAACTTTGACAATTTTGAAAAGGAATTACCAATTTGTTAGACATGTTTGTGTTATATTATGTTTTTGTTTGTTCAAAAATAATATTTTGGCATTGAGACCTGATGTATCAAATATGATACAAAATTGAAACTCATACATGGAAATTGATATTTGAAAAATATTTTTTTGGTTGTTCAGAAGGACCAATAAAGGCTCCAGTTTCAAAAAAATGGAATTTTCTGTCAATGATTTAATGGTTCAGCCTTTACAGGGTTAATTTACTGATCATGTAGATGTTCATGAAAGCTCAGTTTAAAGCTGAGGTTTATTTTATCAAAAACAGAGAAAACTGAAGAGCACTGATGAATGACGATCCTACACTTTTCCTCTTTAGCAAAACAGAATGCCCACAATTCAGATAATCCAGTAGAAATTCATTCAGTCATCGCTAAAATATGCCACACAAAGATCCGAGGAGTGTTCAGAGTAATATCAATATTTGACATCAACTCATGGAATGAGTAACGTGCATGAACATTTTCCAGGTTAAAAGCTACTAGTCTGCAGAGTAGAACACAAACATTACAAATCCTTGTTTATTTGTATATTGAGCAAGAAAGTGAGATGTGATCAGACAGTGATCATTTTAATGACAGGTCCGAGCAGGGCCTGACAGAAGTTTTCAGGCTTCCGGGTCTCCTTTCACATCATCCAGCTCACTGCACTTGCAGACAAGCTTTTTCATCCACTGACAGAGAGTATAATCTTTTTTTTCTGGGGCTTCAGAAGATTAAACACATATAAATCCTCCGTGTTATAAAAACTGACAATAAACTGAGTAATCTCCAACCTATTTTGTAATTGTGGGTGTCCTGTTAGCAGTTTTATGTGTCTTTTTTTGTTGTGGTTTATGGAGAAAATGCTTTTCGGGCAGCAGAGAATTTTTTTTTTCCTTGTTGTGACAGGACTTGCCACAGGGGGAACTGGTACCAAGGCTGAGTGTCAGTGCTGTATCCAGTCCTATTAGTACAAGCATGGAACTAATGCAGTTTTGGAGCCTGTGCAGTTTAGACGTATAGACAATCATGAAGTAACTAGGTGATCAGAATGACAACTTGAACCCAAATCAGCCTGATAAAAACCACCTAAAAATAATCAGAAATAATTTTCTATCTCTTAACCCATTAAGACCCAGTGCTACTTTTGTGGCAGTGCCCAAAAGAATTTTTCTCTTGATTCAACTTTTCTTAAGTGATTTATCCGCATTTATTACAATATTATCTTCTGTATTTTGCATTTTTCAGTGTAAATCATGTATTTTTCCCTGCATTTAATTCACTGATCACGTAGATGTTCATTTAAACTTAGCGTAAATTCAAAGGTTATTATTTTAAAACAGATAAAAACTGAAGAAAAATGACTTTTTCAGCAAAGATATGAATAACTGAACGTAAAAACAAGCATCTCCTCCACTGTCATTTATCAGTCTCCATGGGTTTTACTGGTGAATCAATGTTGTGGAAGATGATGGTGTTTCCACGTTCGCTACAGAGACTCTGAACGTCCAAATGGGTTATATCTGATGACCATGAAAAGATGACAAACTGCATTTTACACCAATTATTTACATGATTAATGGATCAACAAGTATTAAACATTAAGAGTTGAGTATATACTTTTGGTTCCCAGCAGCTGTTAAGGTGTTTATGGGTTAAATATGTACTTGACTGAGCTCTAGACTTTTTTTGCAGCCAGTATAAGGTGGGAGGTGGGATTGGGATGTTTTAGCTTCATTTTTGGGGATCTTTCATGTCCTCCATCTTTATACACAACCCATGGTTCAAACAGAATCAGAAACCCTGAGTTGTACTCACAGTCTCCACTGATACAAAGAGACAGCTGGGTTTGCATCAGCTTGGCAACTCAGCTGGACGTTTTCTCTGTTCAAGTACCAGTTTCCGTCGTAACCATCCACTGAAACTTCTGGTTCATCTATTAGACATACAGAAA
Organism: Apogon hyalosoma; assembly: GCA_037367295.1. Classification (NCBI taxonomy): domain Eukaryota; kingdom Metazoa; phylum Chordata; class Actinopteri; order Kurtiformes; family Apogonidae; genus Apogon; species Apogon hyalosoma. Next base: position 8,327,081 of record JAPQRP010000008.1, read on the forward strand.
AACAGAAATCTATCAGTTTTGTGCCCAGAACTGGTGTCACATTTCCAGTTGTAAAGGCATTTTTGGTTGGTTATTGTAGAGGAAGTGCAAGATGTTTACACTGAATATCGAGGGTTACGCTGTCAGTGAAGACCTCCTCGTTGTACGTGGTGACACACGTGAGAGTCTCCTTGTGTGTGTCTTTGCTGGGCACCAAAATGTAGTCACTCTGAACTGTGAACGTCCCATCAGAGTTTCTGTACTCTCTGGTGGTCACTTCTCCAGGCACCCTGGTCTCCCATCTGCTCATATTGATAAGAGATCAGCAGAAGTTATCAACACATTTTCTGTACACACTACCCTTCAGAACATATTTTCATCTATATATGAAGATAAACACACACCTGATGACACCAGGTGGTTTTCCATTCGCAGAGATGCAGGTGGCCACTGGAGTTTTCAGATTAGAAGAACGAGCTACTAGCGTCGGTGTGGACAGGCTCATCTGGGTTGTCGGTCGAACTGAGGCCAATCAAAATCAAGAGAAATAGACAAATCAGGACAGAGAATCGGTACAATGTTTACCTTACTTCAGCATGTCACAGGTGTTGTAACAGCAGATACCTCATTCACAACACACATTTGATAATTTTACAAATCATCATTTACTATTACTAACTCTTCATCTGCAGATAAAATTCAACTTATGCAGTTAGGAGCTAGAAACTCCAAAGAAAAATGCTGAAATGTCAACACTACACCTCTTGCTCTTCAAAATGTACATTACATTTGGACTACATTGTTAAAGCTTCAGTGAGCAGTATTTTTTGGTTCACCTTTCTATAGTGGCACAAGCACTCATCCTTAATGAAAAAGCTTCATCCATCTTTACACTTTGCAGGTTGAAGGTTATTAACACAAACAGACGTAACAAACTAATTTGTAAGGCTGGAGATGTAGCAGGGATGGAGCTGGACCCTGTTAGGATGGTGTCAGAGAGGAGGATGCTGTCCATTTTCAGCAGGAGTTCATTCAATAACAGACTTCTCCCACTGAGATGCACCACAGGAAGGACTCCCTGCCTGAGGACATCAAGCTGCAAAACCTCTCCCTCAAAATGTCAGACATTTTGAGTCAATAGTCCGACCTGTACATTGCATTTTCATATTTTATCTTTGTTGTACAGTATTTCCATCTGTTCATGCACAATACGCATGAATTCTGATACAATAACACTGAAGTCTGTATATTCTTGCACCTTTATAGTCTAGACTGTCAGTTTTTAGATCAGTATATTTTTAGGTATATATAATTTTTCTCTTTTTTTTTCTAAGTCAGTGTATTTCATACATCTGTTTATTTTTAAGTGTGTATATTCATCCATTTTTGAATATTCTTGTAAGTGTGATTACATTATTAAGGTTTCTTATATATTTTAATCTATGTTTGTATCTGTACTGTATGCATGTATTTGTATGTATGTATTATGTATGTATTATCTATTTCTGCTCTTCTTCAAGGACATGCAATGGGATGAATTCCCCTCTGGGATTAATAAAATATTCTGATTCTGATATTCAGTCCATGTTTTTATTCATAAGGATACTGTGTATTGACATATGCTGGCAATTTATTCCCTGATTTCTGCCACTTGAAGTTCCATTTAAGTCCAAATATTTTACCTAGAAATAATGTGTTCTTAGATTGAGTGTGAAAGTTAACTCCAACTCCATTTTATGCATCACTTAACAAATCTCTGTCGTAAGGTAGTGTCTGATTTCAGCAAAATAAGCAACAAAACACAGACTCAGTAGACACAATAAACACAAACATCACTCTACAATCAGCTGCTGCAGCCACTGTTAGGGGGTCAAAGGTCATTGACTGAGGGTCAGTGAACAAGAAAAAGGGGACCAACAGGAAATCTTCCATTGTTCAGGTCATAAGATCCCAATAGAGAACAATCGTAAACTTCCTAGTGAATTAGCTTGACGTGATACCATAATGACAGTCCCATTATTTAAATTAAGTCATGAGTTAAATCATAGTTTCTACGACTAATGTGGAATTTAGATATAAAATGTCATTACCAGTTATTTCAACAAACCTTCCCCTGATCATAAATCTTACCGTATACAGTCAGGTTCACTGTGTTCTCTCGGTTCCCTGCAGGGAACGTGGTGTATTCACAGATGTACGTGGCTTCATCGGACAAGCGGAGCGAGGAGAAGGTGATGGTGGTGTCTTCCAGAGTTGGAGTTCGCCGTCTCACCGCCGCATTTTTGAAAGTGACCCGGTCCCTGTAGGGCGGGGCCACGGACACGCCCAGGGACGGATTGGCGATCGCCACGTTCTGCTTTGTACCATTCACCAGTTTCTGCCATGTCACCTATAGAGAGGGAAGAGAATTAGTGGAGTTAGAAGTTAGAGTCAGCAGTAAAGAATATAATAGTTTATTCCGTGAGAATTTGTAATAACAATAGAGACAAATTCTATTTTAAATTTCTTTATTTTATCACATTCTCAGGGAGTCAAAACTTTGCATGCATACCAAGGACATGTTCTGTGCTATATTTGGGTCATTTAACAGGAAAAGACATACCAAGTAAAAAAAAATATATTTAATTAAAATCCTCTTGCTAGTGTCTAAAAAAGCCATCACACGAAAACGGTGTAAAGAGGATCCCCCTACCCTAAATAACTGGAGAGACATTGTAAAAGAAATTCACAACACGGAGAGACTTACTTATATCATAAGTCTACAGCAAGCAACATGCGAAGATTGATGAAAAAAACAGACAATATACAGGATGACAACTGACAGTATGTTCTAAATGTTCGTGTTGTAAAATTTCAAAAATGAAACAATAAAATATAAGTTTATTAAAAAAACAAAAAAACAACAACTTTGGTCCAGTTCTCCTGCTGAACTCAAACAGCTGAGCCAGGTTTGTGAGCCTGCTTTGTAAGCCCACAAATGTGTTATTGGATTAAGGTCAGAGCTTTGTTACAATCGCTCTGAAACATTTTCTTTGTTGTCTTCTTTGGATCATTGTCCTGTTGGAACAGAATTTGCCCCCGGGCTGATTTACATACAATTCCCCCTGTTTAGCAAAAATAAGCTGACAGCATGATGCTTCACCCCATGTTTCTGATGTGAGATGGTGTTTTGGGTTACAGTCCTCACATATGTCAGTCTTTAAGGCCAAATAGTTCTATTTTATGTCATCTGAGCTGAGAAATCTGGGGTTGGACCTTCTTCCTGATGATAAAACACTTTTTTTGGTGCAAGTTTTCTCCAGTATCTTTATCAGCTCAGACTGGGACACTCTACACCCTGAAGTCATAACATGAATTCCCAGAAGCTTCCAGGCTGTTTTAAGACACAGTGAATTTAATTTATGCACACATTAAGACTATTTAAAATGTGAGAAAAGATAAAAACTTGAATTTCTTCTACTATTGTTCTTAAATGTAACAATCAAGGTAAAATAGTTGGGAAAATATGTCGAAATTAAATATTTGTTGACTTTGTATGCATTTAGCCAAATTATATATAACCGTCTGAGCTGGATTGTTATTACAATAATGTTTCAGATTTTTTTTTTTTTTTCACATTTCATTCATTTAACAAAACCACGTAGACTTGTCAGGAGCAAACGTGAGCAATAATTCTGGTCTTTCATGAACAAATCCATCAGGGTGGTTTAATTTTTGCATTTCTTAATCAAAACCAGCTTCCTTTCAGGATGTTAAAAATCATATTCTTTTGAAAGTCAACAGTAACCTGGCCTCTTAGGTGCAAAATACACACAGACATCATCTAGTATGTGTGTTTCCTGTTATCTGCATGCAGGCCTGTGTGTGTTTTGTTGTCTTTAAGTTGCGGTTTACCTGGGATATTTTGACTGGTGGGGAGCTGTTGATGAAACGACAGCGCAGATCCACTTTGGAGCCCACATACCCTGACTTCCCATCATCCATCTCCACAGTCTGGCCATTCAGTCCTGTGGAGAAAAAGATGTGAAAGTGAAATATATTTTAAAAACAAAAACCTGTCGTCTATACATGAAGCTGTCACAGAGCGACTAAATAAACAGATGGAAGGGAGCTGGAGAGGAGCTGTGTGAGGAATAAATTGACTCTGGCTTATTAGGTAATGTTTTTCACCCTCTTCTAAACAACAGAAACTCCATCTGCTCTACTACCAATTAACTCCATTTACTCCTCCTTTATTTATATTAAAACACCACAGTAAAAGCTACTTATCACATGTACAACAACAGTGTGTTTGTTTAGTATTTAAGACTTACTTTGTTATATGACATTAATACATTTCTTTGTTTTTGTACGATGTTGGATGGGCTCCATCCCCCAGATGGTTATGATTCATTTATCCTTCATTCACTCAAATTTTCTTTTTGTTTTTCACTTTTTATTGAAATTTTATAGATGCATAGTTACCAAAAACAACAAAAAAAACAAACACACAAACCTTGCTTGGGTACACTACACGACACTACATTCACATTATTCAGTCCTTCCACCATTCTGGGTTCTGTAATCAGTCCAGTTATTCCATTTTTTGTTCATTTGTGCTTCTTGTAGTCACAGTTTGTGAGTTATTTTTTCCATTGTATATATTCCTTCAGTAATTGTGATCCACTGGTCCTTTGTTGATGGTTCTGTCTTTCCCCAGTTCCTTGTAATAGCCTTATTGCAAGCCACTAAAAGTACCTTAACCATTCACTCATATTTTCATTGCATCTATAACATTTTTCACCCACACAAAGCCCATTTGAGGTTTATAATTTTCATTTGTATATATTAATATCATATCAGGTTAGGTGTCAATATGTCCATCGTGACAGATAATTTTTTTCAATTTGTGTCCGATATTGGTCCTGTTATTGGTTCTTGCTACACTCTAAAAAGTAATACCAGGGACTTAATCGTTTCAAAATTAAAAAGAAAAACAAAAGTATTTGTTGATACAAATACACTTTTCCAGTTAACAGTATTTAATGAGTTGTGTTCACTTAATAATGTTGCTATTTAAATCAATTCAATATTTTTGGCAACTTCAACTAAAATTTCTAAATGAATCCATTTTAAATTCCAACAAAATTACAGTTTTTATTATGTTTTTCTCTAGATTATTTCAGGATTTCAAGACCCCCTACCCCACCGACAAAGTTATGGCAACCCCAAGGGGACGGTCCCAAGAGAGGGTTCATAGGAAATTTCAATTTGTAGTTGCAAATTTTATGATTATTAGTTAAAATCCTCTTCATGTTCTGTCATACAGTGACACAGTCATATTGTCCCATTACGTTCTGCAGTGTCATATGCTCTGTTCATTTACCCATTTTTTCAGGTTATAACATCATGAGTAAAGTCACTACAAAGTTGATGATGATCTCCATGTTGCCATTACTTGTATTTATGTAACAACAATTCCAGAAACATATTTATGCTGTGTAAAATATGAATAAAAACAGAATGAATGAATTCAATGATGAATTCACCTTATTTTTTCTTCAAAGTGTACATTTTCTCATTTTTAACATTTGATTTGTTTTCTATGTTCTATTGTGAATAAAATACAGGTTTATGAGATTTGAAAATCATTGCATTCTGTTTTTATTTACATTTTACACAACATCACAGTTTTTGTGGATGGGGTTGTGCAATGGGTGATGCTCTGAGTGCTGTGGAAAAGTTGTGAACTCTCAAACCCTACATTAAGCATGTGAATCTCTGATGATAATTTTTACTTGAAATTAGCCTGTCTGATGCACCCTTGAGCAAGGTACTTAAACTCCCACTTGCTCCCTGGGCACCTGTCATGGCAGCCCACTGCTCCTAGTCTGCAGTTTGTGTTTGTGAATGTTCAACTAGTGATGGGTTAAATGCAGACTGTTAATTTTAGTGTGTGTTGCATGTCCACATGTATTAATATATACTGACTAATATAGATTCTTCATTCTTAATTCCGAGGGAGTTAAAGTTGAAGTTTCAATGAAGTGACACTTTATGATTCATTTTAGAATGTATGGAAAAATAACTTGAAAGAACATGAACAACTTGTGTTTGTGCAACCTGTTGTAAGATGTGATTAAAAATCAGCTTTTATTTTAGAGAAAAAGCCAATTCTCCAAACTAAATGTCTTTTATTGTTATTGGTTGAAAATAATTGAATTAGAAGTTACAAAATCTTCCAGAAATGGAACCTGTTGCTCTAATTTGGTCATTGAGTCAACACAGTTATTTTTAGAATGTACAAACTGCATAAATAACTTGATTAATAGCTTTTAATGCTACAGACACACGTTGGCAGCATCAGGTCAGGGCTGTCACACTGTAAGCTGTTCATGGTCAGCAAACTAAGCTGAGCCGAACTGTCAAACATGATACATTTTAGCAGCGTGAGAGGTGACCTGAGGTCAGAGGTTATGGATTAAAGAGAGGTATAAATAAACATGATTTGTTTACTGTTCCCACTGACTTACTGATCCCCTTTAACAAATCCACAGCACACCTCTCTGCACTTCAGTCACGTGTGCTCACTTGTGTTGGTCCAATTTAACATTTAATTAACTGTGGTAGGTTTTACTTTGCACGATGGAGTCGTAACAATGGCTGCTCTCAGTCTCACACATGCATCATCACAGACTTAACAGACCATCAGTAACTACTAGTCATTTTTGTGTAAAACCTGCAATTTCTCAGCATATTTGTTGATCATCCCTCATTCAATAATATATGATATGTCCTGAAAAATGCAAATGTACTTATCATTAGAAACAAAAATATACGCTTTATATTTGACTTAATAAAATAGATGTGTAGCTGCAGATTAATCTGAAATGTTATCAGATTTAATAAGTTTGTGACTGAAACTCATAATGTAACTTTAAATTTCTATATTTATTCACAGATGTGCAGCCACATGATAAGATCATCATGTGCCGCCTTCTGATGAGACTGTGAACTCTATGGGTATTATTGGCTTTAATTATAGTTATTTTTCAGTGGAAGACCTAATAACAAGCCAGGCCGTGAAAGCATATTGCTAAAGAAAAAATTACAGTTGGAAAAGAAAGGACTTGGAAAACCACATTTTATAAATAAAAATCTTAATAGTAATAACTGCATTAAGAGGATTCACACAAATTAGGTTTACTAGGGTCAAACAGATTCCTTTAGCAAACATCAGTTGTTCATTTTCATATGGTGACAAACCAGGAGATGATGAAATCTTTGAATATGATACTGAATTATTCATTGTGAATGTAATCCATAGCCAGGGGGTATTTCCATATTAGGAATATTGAGGCTTTAAAAATGTACAGTTCACTGTCTAGTCCGATTTTTCCATGTTAGCTGTGAAGTAATATTGATTTGTTCATCAGCTCTTTAATGGCACCAGTCCAACAAAGCCACCATCCACAGGCACCACATGAAAATAAAAACGACTCTGTTGTCCATATTTCTGCTCCCATACTGTTGGTGTCCTGGACTATTATAATATAGACTAGAACAACACAATCCCAGCTTCTTGATTATGTTACCTGCACCAGTACTGTGGCCATAAACACAGGCCTTTTATTTATCACAGATAGTAGATAGAGGTAGAACATTAACCTTTACTTATTTAGGCTTAAGGGTAAAAAAAAAAAAAAACACTAATTTGCCCATTTACCATCATATTGAAATGATGAAATTCTTTTCAATATCAGTGAAAACTTTTTTTTCACTCATTGAATATTTAATTTCAATACCTTTCTTTTTTATACTTGTTTTATTTTTAGACACACATCATATCATACTAGTTTTAGTTATAAATTCAGTGTTTCATTCAAAATAACAAAACTTCCGCTGATGGCAGGCTAAGAAAACAGCTGACTATGCACTTGCAGATTTATAGAGAAATGGGACATCACCACTTACTGTAAATAGGTAAATCTGCTACAAAAAAGGAGCTCCTGTTATGCAACAATACATTTTATAGCAAATATTTGCATGCGAACGCACGCAAAAGTTGTAAAATATAACACTGGACGAGCATGTCCTGACTTTAAGCTGAACCATGTCTGTTTGGTTATAGTAATAAGTTTAATAGATGTGTATCAGAGTGCACCAGGGCTTACACAGCCACTTGTATATTTGTTGTGTGTGAATATGTGGGTTTGTTGGAGGAAAGACAGCCAACAGTGGAGAAGATTACAGCATTTGGGATATTAAACTGCATCTGTATTAGAGAATTAAAGGTCCATGTGCAGCATATGGAGAGATTGCAACTGCTGTTTCAGTTCAATACGTGTGTATGTTGTGTATATTGTGTACAAATTTGCATTTAAGCAGTGATTTGTGATCATGTAAATGCTCCTGAAATTATATTATTTATTATTTTGTGATAATGACTTCATCATAAAGATTCTTCCAACCCTCATTTTGTAAACTTTGATAATAAACAACTCAGTATTTTAACACTGACATGCAGCAGTTGTCAGTATGGAACTACATTTATGTCAGATGAACTCCTTACTGCAGTAAACATATCATTTATGCGTATTTTTATTGCAATAAACCTTGTAGTGACATGTCAAAGTGGATGCTGATGCTGCTGCTGCTGGACTTCTCACCTAAATGCCAGGTCAAATTATAACAAAGTTAGCGATGTTTTACTGATAGTTTTAAACTATGGAATACTGGCACAGTGCTGAACAGTATGGAAAAGCTAAGTAGTGTGATGTAAAAGAAAAAAAAAAAAAAGGAATAAGAACGGGGTTAAATCAGTTAGCATAGTATACAACTGTGACACAAAGCACACCTAGTTTAAGGAGAAGGACCATCAGCATCCTAGTAAAACCAATAAAACCTAAACCTGGTATTGTTATTTTAAGCTAGAAGACCAATAAATCAACAGTATCATCAGCATTTTCATCTATGAAGACAATGTAATATAAATTGATCATGTTTTTTGACATCATTTCCATCTTTAATTTACAAATTTTTTTTTTTTTTTCTGTGACTTACATTTGGTAACCAACCCTTAGAAATACAGAGAGTATATTAGTCTGTCCTGCTCTGCAGAATGTGCTATACAATTAAACTGACTTCCTCTAATTTCCGTAAAGGAAATTTTAAATTGAGGCATAAAACTTCACTAGTCAGTTTAATGCACTGTAAGATGTACGTTCATTTCCCTCTGCGTATGTTCTAATTGTTGATGCTACTGCTTTCTATTCAACCGATCAGTCAGTGTGTGAGCAGACAAAGCAGGCCACAACAGGCCACTCGTCTTGTTCCATTATTGAAACAGACAAACCACAAATTATGACTGTAGTTCAACACTTTAGAGTTGGTGTCACTGGTTAATTTAACTGACTATTGTTAACAGATATGTTAGTTCTAATTTGTCATTTGATGGATATTGATCGATTCATTATTTGACTAATTCATTCATTTATTCATTCATTTTTAAAGAGGTCATATTTTACTAAACCCACTTTTATTAGTCGTTGGTTCATTTATTTGTGTATTTGGACTCTAACAGTTCATAAAGTTTGAATTTGAACCCTCCAGGTGCTGCAAAGCTATCTTTA
>JAPQRP010000008.1:8361716-8392632 GCA_037367295.1 Apogon hyalosoma
TCATTGTACTGACAAAAACAGTGCTTTTAGGCATTCCATGTTTTCTTTTCTGCCTGTTTTAGTCACATGATACACACAGGACTTGATTGCATAACCATTGTTTTTGATAACTTTTGGTGGTCTAATAATTTTTTCCGCGACTGTATTCTTCTACTTGAGTAATGAATGTGAATACTTTTGACACCTCTGTTGGCTACATTGTTAAAAAATAATCTGAAGAATTACATTTGAGCAGTAAATCAGAATTGAGTAGAAAGTGATAACAGTGTGAACATAGCTGAAGTTATACCATGATGACACCAAATAGGGGAAGAGTGAATTAGAGCTGCAAAGAGAATAACACATTGTAAAGCTGCCATCTTTATTTTTTATTTATTGTTTTCATTTATGTATAAAGATGATGATTCTCCGTGTTTTACAGGAAAAGATGAGTTGGATGTTATGTCACAATCAGGCTGTTTTGTATTTAACTGTGTTCGAACTCATGTAACTTGGTCCTTTCAGTGCACATGAGGCTGATTTCTTATTTTTGTTCCTAATACACTATTTTTTGTGTGCTATATATTTATTTGAATTTTTAAACATCAGCCACAGTACATAGCTGGAAAATAAATATAGACATACAACATAAGCCATAGTAACCCCAATCTCAACCCCCCAACCCCCTCTCATCTATCCAGGTTTACAAAGAGAAGAAAGTACATGTAACCATAGATAAGAATAAAAGACATAAACATACATAAAGTTACGCAATCAAATACATAGGGCAACATCGTTTTTAATAAGTCGCGTTTACTTGTCCAGCGGAGGCAGCTCTCAGCTTGTTGGCATACCTGGCATTCATGATGGGCCAACCAGGATAAGTCTCTCTTTGGACTGTGCTGAACTCGATCCTGTAAACCGACATGTCCAGACACTGTTGAACCGTGTATGAAACCTCAGCACACTGGGATGTTACCAAATACTCTCTCACCTGAATGCCGGGTTGATGCCGATGTTGTCTGGCTGTGGGAGCGCGGGTGTTCTCCTCCTACGGCAGGACGACGGTGGAGGGAAATCCTTCTGATACTGAGATTTCATGTCTGTTGTCTCTTCCTTTGGTTCATCTACCACTGCTCCTGTTTTGTTGTCTTTTTGTTCGTCATCTCCTGGTTTCCTGCCCCTGCTGCTGCTGTTTCTCCTGTCTGCTTTTGAGGATGAGGGATGGAACGGTTCAGACTCCTGGTGTGTGTTGTGCTGGTGACCTGAAGAACAAAGATGACCTCAGTAAGGAATTAATTTGACACAAATGAATGGAAAATGTGATTTATTAACCAGGAATCTTGCTGAAATTAGATTCCCTGTAACAAAACAGCCTTGAGAAGACGAGACACAAAAACACAAACAGCACACAGGAACAAGCAACACAATAGACAGGAAATTAATAAAACAGTCACAAGACTCATAAAGAACATCACACAGGGAATGAAGGACAGAAGTCTGAGGACAGTTTGAAGCCAGTTCTGTCAACATGAGGCATATCTAAGATTAAATAATTACTGGAAAATTTACTGTAGAAATCAGATTTAAATGACAGGACAGATGTGAGGATGATATTGACCTATCACATCAGAAAAAATGAAGGAGCTACTGATAACATAAAGTTGATCAAATATAATTTCCTAAACTGTCAGCTAATATAAAGGATCCCTCATCAATCCTTTTCTACCCCAAATACACCAAAATTCTTCCAAAATCATTAAACACAATAACAACCCACATGTGCCCTGACTCAGCTAACACTAACACTAACACTAACACTTACACAGAAACACAACACTGGACTAATCTTAAAACAGATATGACTTCACCCTCCTGGTAGAGATATGACCGCAGACCTTTGGCTCTGTCTTGTTGTGGGATGGGCTTGAAGCAGAAAGCCTCCCGTGATGTAGTTTCCATCTTAGCGGGACTATCCGGGTACAGGAGAAACCCTGAGGAAATCAGGAACAAAGACCAAGCTTAAAAGTGTCTGGTTATTGTAAGAGAAAAAATATAGTAGGTTTTACATTTAGACCCAGGACATAGACTCCAAACATTTACAGATGAATTTCCAATCAGGTATTTTTGTTTTATAGCTTGAGTCGGTCAGTTTTAGGTAGTCATCACACATTAAAGAAATATAATTTTGCACAGCATTCATCCTAAAGTATTATGTGACAAAATGTACCATAACAGGAAATTTGGTTTTAATGTTTTTTTCCCCACCAACAATGGGATCTTCTTATATTACATTGTTTTATTTTATAAAATGCAAAAATCAAAATCTTACCAAGTGTATTTATGTCATTTCTAATCAAAATATCCTATCAAACTTAAAATAAGTCATAATCACCTGAAGAGTAACTTTTCAGTGAGATATAAGGGTGTATTTTTAGACAATAGATCTTGAAAATCTTATTTCAGGAAATTTTACCAAGATAATTTTCACTTCTTCCATTGGCAGATGTATTTATTTATTTATTTATTTATTTATTGCTTGAATTAAGCAAAAAAAAAAAAATCTTGAATTAAGCAAAAAAATCAAATAAATAAATAAATCTGCCAATGAAACAAGTGAAAATTATCTTGGTAAGATTTCCTGAAATAAGATTTTCAAGATCTATTGTCTAAAAATACTTTCTTATATCTCACTGAAAAGTTACTCTTTAGGTGATTATGTTTTAGTTTAAGTGTGATGAGATATTTTGACTAGAAATGAGAAAAAATACACTTGGTAAGAATTTGATTTTTGCAGTGTAGTTTGTCAAATAAAATCAGCAATACTACACAGTAAAAACCATAATATATTTCAAATAAATGTTTTTTTTCATATATCCTCATCATGTAATGTTGAAAGTGTTTCATACAAATGTCATTAAATGTCTGATCCTGGAACAAAAAGAAGCAGCAAACCTTTACCTGCCACTGTTGGTGGTTCCCCCCTGTAGGGTCGAGAGCGCACAAAGAATTCATGATGGCGACGTGAGTGTTGTAAGTTGGCATTTTCAAAGAACACTTTGTCCCTTGACTCCTGAATGTGCTCTTGACTCACTGGCATCACCATTAGCTTTGATTCTGCAGCATCTACACCAAACACTGTCGAAAAACAATCAAGTTTTAAAGGCTTTCAGCACTGTATATGTTTAATGACTGCTATAATACACTGTTGTGCTAGTTCATGCTATGTCTAAAGTAGACACAATGTCACAGGTGATAAGTATAAACTGCACACAGGTAATAATATGTCATCATAATCACACTGTCCAACCATTTCCTGTGTTTCTTACCTTATATGTTGATCCAAAACACACACTGTACCACAGATCTGCAGTGTTGCCCTATGCTGTCTACATTACTCAGTACTGTTGTATTTGTGCGTGCCAGGATATACACAGGGCTACTTAAAGCCTGTTTACTGCAGTAGCCATGGCATTTCATTCTTCTCCAGTGAGTGACAGATGCAGTCGTCACCAACTGAGACAATAAAGCAGCTGGACCACCAACACAGAGCTGAAATTTACACAAGCTGCTTTTATGTTGCTTTTAAGTTAAAAATGAAGCAGGGACTAATAATGGCATTTTGCTTGATGTATGTTGATAATTTTTTCAGGTGAGTTGATTTAATGTGGATGTGGACAGGGGTCTGGATCAGCACTTATGTTGTTGTAATGCTCTAAAAGTGATGTTTTAATGTTCTAAAATAGAAGTTCCTTTCACCTTACATGTGCTTTTCTTGTATTTTTTAATTTTACTTCTTGAGTCTTTTTTGGTTGTGGTGGTGGTGGTGTTTTTTTTACCATATGCAGGTGAAGAACCAAATATGGTAACTTCATTGATCTTGACTTTCTACATAACAATAAAAAAATTTGAACATTTCCACAATATGAATTAAATCTTATTAGGTCCCCCAATAACACACTAAGGTTGACATTTTCAGTTTCAGAGTATTTCTATGAGTGCCCTGTGAAGGGTTAAAGAACATTTTCTTACATGTTTTGTTACATCAGCTGAGCTTTGTTTCCAAGGTGATGTATCTAAAATCTAGACTACCTTCTTAAAGATGTACAGTAGCGAATAAAGTGATAATAAAATAAAACTGTCTACACTTGCATTTAGTCAAACATCTCAACAAAAAAAAGAAAACATGTTGTCTTTTCAGCGGTTACCCTGGAGCATTTGGCCTGCACTCAGCAATGCACTGTGCCTCCCAGTGTTCAGCTGGCAGATCTCCCAACTATACGTCTTTCACATTAGAGGGCCTGTTTTAGCCTGTAACTTGTCAGCAGGGAATCTTACACTCCTGAAAAACATATAAATGGTTTTCTTGATTTTTTTCAAAGGTATTTATTTGCATTCCTTGATAGCCTACAACCCTACAACTTTACCTATTTGTCAAAAACAATGAGCTGAAGGAGTCTAAGGCTTAAGTAGACCTTATCACTATGCATAGCTTTAATTGTGCATGAGAGTTAGATTAGATTGCATTTACTGTGTACTTAACACTCGACAGACAACAGATAGGCTAAGTCTCAAATCTTAAATGCACAAAGTAAAATCAAACAAAAATGTGAAGAATCCTAAAAATCCCAAAATAAATTTCCGTTAGATATGTTGCTAAAAGATTGAACAGCTTATTATTATTATTACATACAAAAACTGTGACATCAGCTGCTACTGTTAAACAGAAATAGATCATTTTAAGTAATATTCAAATGCCCACACATATTTCCACTGAAGTGAAAGCATTTATGCATTTATAAACAAATTTTTTATACAACTTAACATAAACTTCTTCTTTTTTATTACACTTTTACATTTTTGTCAACTATTTTGTTTTGATCCTCCTCTGTGAATCACTCTGGGTTGCATTTTGTATGAAAGATACCATCTATAGATGGGTAAAATAAGAGTAGGGCAATTTATATCATACATTATACTATAAATTGATGAATAAATTTTGTATATTTTTGTCATCTAATTGAATTGCCTGTGGTCCTAAAAAATGTCACGTAGTGTGACCGTGATTTATCTTAAGATTAATTAATTTTCTTAACATGCTTAATGATAACAATGTAATCTAAAAAGGTTAGAAAGATAGCAGTCACATCATATCTTTTTTCAAATAAATCATATTTCTGTTCAGTAAGGTTAAGTCAATCTATTACATGCAACTGACAGCTTTTCAATAAGCTTAAGCAATGTCTCAGCATTTATTTCTGTCATCTTTTGGATACATAACCATGCTTAACCTGATCAACTGAATCAACCCCAGATCATAACACTACCCCCACAGGTTTGTACTGTAACCACTAAGCATGATGGGTAATCACCTTATCTGCCTCTCTTCTCACTGTGATGTGCCTGTCACTCTGGATAATGTATAATAATAATTAAGATATCCAAGGTAGTGAATACTTCTTATAGGCACTGTATATTGGAGATAATACAGTGTTTTGATACAGTTAGTACACAAATGCCATTGGACAGTAAATTTGTGTCACTTCAGTTAAAATCAATGCACCATTATCAGCAGGAACAGGTGGTTTCTAATTTCTCTTTCACTTGTAGTTGTTATAGTCTGTTTTATATTAATTAGTAACTGCTGATACATTCAGCAACTTTTATACTTTTTTATAAGGTTTTTTAACTTGTTGCCTCATTCATTTTTCACCTGATTTCAACAAATGGCACACATACATTTCCAACAGTCTCCTCCTCTCACTCATAATGTAGACATTTTAAAGGTATACCAGTACACCATTTGATTGAAAAGCTTCTGTTTGACTGCTTCCTGCCAGTTTCTGTTATTGTTTTAACTTTGACTTTCATTGGTCTATTGTACTACAGTACATTCTACACACACGCTGATTAGACATTTTCAGTTACATCATTCCGTCATATGTTTCACAAATTTTCAATTTGTATCTGCAAGTCATTGCAGCCTTTTAAGGTTTTACACTTGTGACATTCAGACTATGACAATTGTATCCATGTCATATGTTTAACCAGTTATTACTTGTCCTACTTTTTTACAAGGTTGGCTGCCTGAAGCTCTTTTAGTTTCTTCAACCTGATTGTTTCAGTTTAGTAACTTTTTCTGATTCAAGGTCTTTGACCTTTTTCAACTCTCTCAACAATGAAACATATTCTCACATTAAAAAAAAAAAAAATCATCCACACTTGACTTCATGTCCATCATCTTAAATTTTTCACTTTTGCAATACTTATTATTTATTATCACCCCTTTGTCTTCTTGTACTTTTTTGACTTTGGCAAACCTTTCTACTTTTAACTCTTCAAAATTCTTCAACCTTATCATTGTACACTGACAATGATTTCTGAATTAAGCTATTTCAGCAACTACATTTAACCTCATAAGCCATCCCAGCTCTTTTTTTGTCATTCAACAAAGTGAAGAAACATTGATGGTTGAAAGTTCAGCAATGACATGTATACAGAAGAGGATTAGGGCCACTGGAAAAAAAAAAAAAAAAAAAAAAGGTCCAATATATATATTTTTTTATTATTATTCTAAGAAAGAAGTCAGAATTCTAAGATTAAATTCAGAATTCTGAAGTCAGAATGCTGGCTTCTTAGAATTCTGACTTTAATCTTAGAATTCTGACTTTTTTCTCAGACTTCTGACTTTAATCTCAGAATAATAATACAAAAAATATATATTGGACTTTTTTTTTTTTTTTTCCCCAGTAGCCCTAATCCTCTTCCGTTGGACATGCAGTCTCTTCAGATATTGCAATGTTTAGTTATACCTGTTGTTGTATTAGCTGATGCTAAACTAAGCTAGCTTTGATTTGATTTCAGCTCGCGCCAGCAGGAGTCTCCCGTCCCCATAGTAACCAGTCTTCAGTCAGAGCCGTGTGTAGTTAGAGTTAGCTACGGTCTCTCTGTCTGCTCCGACTAGGCTAAAAAAAAATCCTTCTTCGTTCCCTTCTTTTTCAACTACCGCTGTCTTCCCTTTAGTAGAACCTCAATGGAAGTCAAGGTGACGTTAAACCTTAGAATGCAGCGTAGAGTGTGTCTCATAACTTAGCCGAACTCCAACAGAAGCTGTGCTGTATTTAGTGTCCGGAAGTTCCGAAGGAAAAAAGAGAAAGGCATGAAAAAGAGCTGACCAGCTTTCTCCGAACACACTGAAACTTTCCTCTCTGTCGTGTTTGCGAGTGGACAGATAAGAGGTTTGACTTTATTTTTCTGTTAAGTAGCCGTGTGTGTTCATTTATCGATGGGTCTACCGACGCTGGAGTTCAGTGATTCTTTCCTGGACAGTCCGGAGTTCCGAGAACGGCTGCAGTGCCATGAGATAGAGCTGGACAGGACCAACAGATTCATAAAAGACCTCATTAAAGATGGAAACATGCTCATATCTGCACTCAGAAGTAAGTACTGTCAAACGATCAGTTTTTTATTTAAAGAGTGCTGTCTTTCTCAAACAGTTGCTCGGTTTGGTAAAAAGGGCGAAACAAGGCCATCAAGACTAAACCAGTCCAGTTAAACCTTACTGTTTACACTGATTTATGTTTTAAATGCTCACGTTGGTGGTTACAGTGTTATTTATAGGTTGTAGTATCAATAATGTTGTATAAGAATGTAAGTTATACTGATTCTGATAACATAAACCCACGTCCTTTGTGGCTTTATTAGGTTTTCCCGGGACTGAAATGTAATTTAATACAGAAGAAGGTTGACTAAATGAAGATTAATACTCCTACTTGCTTGGTCATCATTTTGCTTGTTCTGTTATGAGATTAGTTTGCTCCATAAAAGCAGAGATAACCATTCTCTGTGAAATGTTGCCTACAATAAGGTATCTGTGCAGTCACATAATGAGCCCACCCTGTGCAGGAAGGATTACCAGTAAGAGACAATGTGGCCCTGAACTTCAGGGGGCCCAGAATTTCTAGACTTCTAGGCTGGCCAGTGTTTATGTCATTTAGTATAGCCAAAATATACACATAAAACTGTTTACTGAAACTCTAATGAAACTGAAATAACAAAAAATATGTATCTATATGTGGACCAATTGTGGATTTTTAATGACTGACATATTAATAGTTTCTAATTGGAAAAAGCTGGTAGCTCAAAAATCTCAGCAGTCAAAGGTGTAATTGTAATTTTTTTTCAGCTTTTATTTCCTTTTGAAGTCAGTCATTTCAGTGGGTATAAGTCATCTGCCACTATCGGAGGCAAATTCCGCTGATACTGATTGATCCGCCCCATTGAATTATCAATCTCTAAGTGTAACCCCTGTTGTTGTTTATTAAAAGTGATGATTGTTAACCAACTGATTAATCAACTAACTCATTTAATTCTTAATGACCTAACTTCAGAGCTGGTGTTAAAAGCTCTCAAGCCATTTTCAGTTTAGTTCTTTTATGTTACATGTTTCTAAATTATTTCACTCTTGTACTACTCCATGGTTATCCAGTACACCTGCAGAAAGGTGAACAACAGTGGATTAACAGGTGTGTAGCTTGGTTTTGTTTAGGGCCCAGTGAGTTAATGAGACACATACATAAAG
Organism: Apogon hyalosoma; assembly: GCA_037367295.1. Lineage (NCBI taxonomy): Eukaryota > Metazoa > Chordata > Actinopteri > Kurtiformes > Apogonidae > Apogon > Apogon hyalosoma. The sequence goes on from JAPQRP010000008.1 coordinate 8,370,277, forward strand.
AGAAGACGTAAAGAGTTTAATAATAGCAATGGTCACCCCTGCTGTGCTGAAAGGAGCACAGTAGGGTGAGAACTAATATAGAACAAAGAGAACACATTTTATCCATTTTCTGCACAGTGGTGGTTTTTTTTTTCACTTAAACCTGCTTTTCTCAAATTTATGGCTGGGAATAGAAACAGATACCTCAACCTTTGATTGGATTAGCAGCTGCCATAAATGCATAAAAGATACTCCGATACATGTTTTTGTTTTGTTTTGTTTTTTTGGTGCCTATTTTCAGTGATGTAATGGAACTCAATATATTTACTTAAGTACAAATTTGACAGAAGAGTGCTATTTTTTGCTCCATGGCTCTGTTTATCCAAAAATCTATATCTAAAGGTTAATTTAGTATGAATAAATGTTATGGCTTTTTACAGAAGTTGGTTTCTGTGTTCATTTTGGTCTTGAGGAGACATGAAATTTGTCTTTTTGGTCATGAGCTGAAAAAGTTTGAGAACCCCAAACTTAAAAAGAAAGATTTGATGGTTTTGTAGGCAAAAGTTTACTAAGATAATACATACAAAATGCACGTTCAGTTTGTTGACACTAAACTAGTTGTAAATTCCCGCTTAAATTACTGTTTTGCAGTCTGGTGTTGGTGCGTCTGATATTTGACACACCAACACTTTGCAGTTTGTGGTTTTTTTCCTGTGCAGGTTGATGTCATCAGTGTGAATAATGCTGCCAGACAAACACACAGGTGATGCTGATTGTGTTTGGCTGTTCTTCAGCCTACACAGCTAATAGAAACAAGCCACGCTGACAACCCTCAACTCCCAGAGGTCCCACAATATGATACGACCACAGGATAATGCTAATTTTATACAGTGTACACTGTTCCTGGCATGGGAGCCAGTGTGGTTTTCAGTCACAGTAAGCAGCACTTGTAAATCATAAATAATAGAACAACACATAAAGTTTTATAGGCAACTGAAAGGCAAAGGTTTTGTATTAACACAGTTCAACAGCATACAAGTGCATTGTGTGTCTACATTTGCTGACATTTTTTTGAGTTTGTCGTTCAGGATATATGATACTGATTATTCGATTAAATTTTTGACTATTGCTGAAATTACAACCATGTCATACCTCTTTGTTTAGAAACACTATTAACATAAACAAACTTTATAGCACCATTAAACTTTTGGAATTTTATTTTACTTGTTACCAGGTGTTTGTCCTTGCCCTTAAAGTCATACTTTTTAATATCGATCACAGTTTGTGCCTTTAAAAAGTAATAACATAGATATGCATTAGAGTTGTTAACGCTTCTTTTCTCAGGTGTGGTTTTGTGTGATACACTGAGAATGACCACATATTTTTTTCAGAACTCCAGGAAGTAATCTTCTACAAACTCGGGGACATTTAATGGTTTTATTGTCAGCGTCTAATGCGGTGGGGTGGCTGTAATGGTGCCTTACAGCTGCTTGTGTACAAGCCAGTGTTATGGTTGTGTGAGTAAGCAAACACAGTCTTATTGTGCCAAGCGTTTGTGCACCTTAGAAAATAAAAGTGTAATTAAATTCATTATTGGCGTGTTGTTTGGACACGTAACCACAAAGCTTTCTGAGCATGCGCCTGTCGAATAGTATTACAAAGTGCAGCAGTTTGTTGACTGCAGATTTGGAAAATACAGCACATTTTATAGCAGGACCGAATGAGTGACACAGTTTGTAGACTGTTGGGGGAAGGGGGGGGGGGTTTAGACTGCAGCAAACCAATAATTACAGCATACAGCATAATATGGAAATAATACAGATGTATTAAGGTAGCACTGATAATTATATTGTTGTATCTGTTCAAGTGGCTACATAAACATCGTCTCTATTTTTAGGTCTCTCACTTGCAGTTCAGCGGTTCTCTCAGTCTCTGCAGGAGTTTCAGTTTGAGTGTATTGGAGATGCTGAGACTGATGATGAGATCAATATAGGTGAGAAAATCTTCACATATGAGAATAATTGCCCTCTATAATGCACTGAATCCAGGTAAAATGTTGAAAAGGTTACTTTTCTTTTTGGTTTTTAATTGTATAATGCTTATTTTTGCAGCCCAATCCTTAAAGGAGTTCTCTCAGCTATTGAGCACCATGGAAGAGGAGAGAAAACGACTGGTAATAATACATTCATGTGCATGTGTGTTTATATGTTGGTAGAGGAATAACCATAATACGGGTGGTTCAGTTCTTTGTTTCTAGAAAACATGCCTGAAAATAAGAGAATGTTTTGTCGGTCTTAAGCGTGGGTAGTAACAAGGTCAGCTAACTTTAAGTACCGTAGGCATGTGATGTAAGTAAACTAAGTAGTGCATTAAAACTTTGTGTTGTTTGTCTTCATTTTTGTTAATTCTAAACTTCTTCTATAGAGATGTATATTTCAGTAAAATGTTTTGCTTCATTACAACATCATTTTCTGTATAATTGACATGAAAATGGTTCCATTCCTGTAATTTTCTTCTCTTTGGAATAAAATCCGACTTCTGAAGCTCTTTACAAAGAAATTACACATAATACAGGATTCTTTTGCACAAATCCAAAACCAGAATGTTATCAAGTTAAGGCAGAGCTCGGAGACACAGCACAGCACTTAGCACATCTCTTTTTTGTGGTAAAAACCCACTTTGTCACCACAACATCTCAGTTTGAAAGGTTTTTGTCAGGAAGTTCCAATCAGTGCGCCCAGTACCAGCTCACAGACTTCCTCAGTCTCACTGTGGTTTTCCCACAAGTCTGATTCACACATTTGGAGTAAAAGCCAAATGCCAGCAGCAGTGAGCGCTCCATGGTGATTTGGAAAAACGCCTTCGACTTAAAGACCTTCAGTCAACCAGAGACATTTGTGTGGGTGGGAGTAACTGGAGTCTGGCACAGTCTGCTTAAAAGGGGAGCCAATGCGGTGTGTGTGCATAGTATGTTACATATACATACAGTATACTGCTCTTTGTGTGTGTACGTTTTTGCCTGTATGCACGGTCTGGTTACAGGGGAACCATGTGGAACCTATTCTGCCAATTCCCTTGTGAGGCCGAGAGCAGAGCGTTGACTGCCTGGGAAACTCCATAAATGGGTCCTGTGTGTGTCTCTGTGTGTGTGTTGGTCAGCTCTCTTACTGTGTCTCACTCTTGCTTTCTTTCTTTTTCTTTCTCTTTCATGCTTTCTGTCTTTCTTTGTGCTGTAATTATATGATTTTCCACTCGAAGTAACACCTGTGCTGCTATGCTTATTCCTCGGAACACCTCATAATACCGTCATTATTAAGTTAACTAGTTGGTTCCCCTGAAAGACCTATCTATTGAAACTGAAATGGCTGTTATTTAGACATGACAAAACCCTTCAGTCTCTTAGTTTCATGAAAATCGGTAAATAAAATGACACGAAACTGATGTGAAAGTGAGGTCATGGAGCAGAGCTGGGAAGATATTTTAAGTCTAATGCTTAAATCAACTAGACAGAACAAAGAAAGACGTGACCAAGACCTGAAATATATATATAGTCCCATGACTAGAGGACTGTGACCTAAGATAAACACCAGAGCTCTGATAACTGCAGAGAAATGTTTTTATAACTTGACTCAACATCAACTGTAAGTTTCTCATACTTACAGTCAGCCATAATTGTTACATAGTTTATGGAAATTAAAGATGAATATGTCATGTAAGGTCAGACATTGACCAGAAAGTTCTTTAAATATTTGCATTTCGAAGACCATACATACTTGCATTTATCGAGTCGCTGTTGGGAGTTGTTTTATTCTTGATAGCAGCTGTTTTTCCTGACTTAAATCCATAGTTCAACATCAAATTATCAGATTAAATCCATTTAAGTTTAAGATTTGTTCAACTTTTTTTTAAATGCGAGATTGATTTACGTCACATTTTGACATCAATTCATTGAAGCACAGGGAGAATCTAGTTGTGTTTAAGCCTTTTTCTTTATATTTCATAACTTCTATGGTTTGATGAGGATGAAGCATCAACTCTCTAGTGTCATATTAATCAGAAAAACTGTCAACTTTTTTATAATCAAATTAGAGTTAATGAAATGTTTGTCAAAGGTCAGTTTGGCTAATAGGTAATTGAGGAAAAAAAAACACCAGTGACTGAGCTTTCATTTTATTTCTAGTGTTTACTGCTCTGATATTCTGATGTTCTTTCTTCAGATTCAAAATGCTGATGACGTGTTGATCTCACCGCTTGAGAGGTTTCGTAAAGAACAGATTGGAGCTGTTAAGGTATGTAAAAACAGAAATGTGAGTATTTTTATTACAGTCAAAACTTGAGTGAAATGTAATTTATACAAAGGACATCTCATTAAGAAAGTTCATTACAAATCTACGGTGGCGATCAGACACATTATCCTGGTCTGGTCTGAGCTTCATCGTCACCAGTCGAAGAATTCAGTTTGTTCAGATAAGCGATGGATCACAATCCAGTGTCGGTAACAGGGTCATGGGAATGGGACGACAGTGAGCATGTCACAGACAGAGAGATGGTTGAACTCAGTGAGGCAGTATAAACATAAAGTGAACGTGGTGTCTGGTTTCAGCAGCTGCGTCAAGTCTTAGTTTATCTCATTTTTTCTTTGCTCTTTTTTTCAGTAGAAATGCTGGGAGATTTAGCAGAGTCATGGAAGGTACAAAAATAGAAGCAGTCACACAACACTAGCTTATCATGAAAGTCAAATTGCACCCTGATGACTGAAGCGACTGCTCGGGCTGCAGAATGTAACACGAGTGTGTGAGCGGCACATCTTCACACTGATGTTGTTGAGCAGGAATGATCGACCACAAGTGTGAAATTAGAAGTTGCAGCTGTTTTGGGAAGAAAGCTTTTTTTTTCTAAATATTTTGGCAATGTCTTTTTATGAGGATTATTAATAGTCCCTCTGCAGATTGTCATGCCAAAATATCAATGAACCTTTGACACTCATGAAAAGTCCAACACAGAAGCTGCACAGGAAACAATAAGTTCAGTGAAAGAGGGAAAAAATGTGTCAGTGTTTTTATGTGTCAAAGTAAGGCACTAAAAATAGTCATGTTTATTTATGATAATTACATTTTCACCCCATTTTTTTCCCACAGGAGGGAAAAAAACAGTTTGACAAGGAGACAGAGAGGTACTACTCAGTTCTGGAGAAACACTTGAGTCTGTCATCAAAAAAGAAGGAATCTCAGCTACATGAGGTAAAACATCTGCATCCAAATGCAATACCTACATGTGTTAGATAACACGGAGTACATATATGTTTTTTGTTTTAGGCTGATTCGCAGATGAGTAAGGACCGACAGATTTTTTATGATGCATCGCTGCAGTATGTCTTTAAGATCCAAGAAGTGCAGGAGAGGAAGAAGTTTGAGTTTGTGGAGCCGGTAAGTGGAAATGCTAACATGCAGCTGTAGCAAAAACAGATGAGTTGATCCTCTCTTGCACTGACCGGCACAGGCACTGTTAAAGTAGTCACAACCGCACAGTGCTTTCTAATAGGAAAATGTGACCGGCATTTATTTTTTGCTGCATGTGAACAATGATTTAACCTTTAAATTATAACTGAAGGCAGGACAATAACGTCTGACTTATAGAAATACAGTAAAGCCAGATTCTGAAAAACAGACCAGTTTGGCCAGTGATAAAAGTATTTTAATGATAGATATCAGTAAAGCCCACTTCCTGTTACTGTAGTGGCTCTTCCTGCATGGAGATCTGGTCCGCCTCAGAGCGAGAGAAACTCTTTGTTGTAGAGTAAACACTGACTGCAAACCAATCAACAAGCAGAGTCCAGGGGTTTTCTCCTTTAGAAGTTATTTTGAATGATTGAGCAGATGAGTGACAACTCTTCTTTCAAAATCCTCTCACTATAATCAACCTTCCCAAGCCTTCAGCTAACATCTCTCTCTTTGGTCTTTAGTTATTAGCCTTCCTTCAAGGTCTGTTTACCTTTTACCATGAGGGCTATGAGCTGGCCAGTGAGTTTGAGCCGTACAAACAGCAGCTTCAGTTCAACCTGCAGAATGTAAGTGTGCACGTTTACTGCAAAGCAACACCTGCTAACAGCTGTCAGTTATATGTTAAACAGATTTTAAGGCTTATGTGCATCTTTAGTGAAGTACTACAATGTCTATGTAGTATCTAATGTACCACTATATAAAAGACAGATTTGATTCAAGTTGTCTTAGTGACAGCCTTACACTTACACAGTACTAGTAAAAAATTTAGAAACACCTTCTCATTCAGTGTTTTTTCTTTGTTTTCATTGTATTCTGCATTGTAAATGAATACTGAAGACATTAAAACTAGAAGGAAAATATATTTAATTATCTAATGATCAAAAAAGTGTACAAAGCTGTCATGAACTGCATATTTGACCACTTTGATGAATCTAAGATATAAATCATAATGTGCAAATTGTGTTTTGTTCAACACTATTGTTTACTACACAGTTCCATTTGTGTTCCTTCATAGTTCTGATATCTTCAGTATTAACTTTCAAAGACTTTAACAGCCGCTGGAGACCAAAAGCATCTACTGATCTGTGGAGGAACAGCCGCTGGAGACCAAAAGCATCTACTGATCTAAAATAACTTGAACCATGAACCCTATCAATACATCTAGATATTTCAGATAAAATGCAGGTTCTCAGAGGCTCCGTAGTGAACATGGAAACGCCATCATCTTCTCCAACATTGATTCACCAATGAAATACATGTAGTTTAACATCTGAATGTGGCTGCTGATCCCTGTTTATATGATAAGTTAATGATTTTTCTTGGACCCCCCCCCAAACATATAGTAAACATGGAATTTAGTCTGAGCTTTTACATGATCAGTAAATTAAATGGTAAATATTGATATTTACTGAAAAATGCTAAATGCAGATAATTATATATAGTAAATGGTGATAAATCACTTACGAAAGGTTAAATTTAAAGAAAAATTACTTTGGAAGTTGCCACAAAAAAGCTCCAGGTCTTTAAAGGTTAAAATACAATGTAGAAAATAAAGAAAAAATATAGAATGAGAAGGTGTTTCCAAAGTTTTGTTTTTTACTGTATGTTGAGTATTTTTGTTGAAAATTTTAACTGCTATATTAACTAAAACTTTTAAAAATTGATGAAAAAGAGAAAGCTTTGCTCAAAGCCTTTATTGGTAAATGATAGTAACTGCAGGATGAACATGTTAAAATGAATGAAATGTAAATGTACAAATGCAACATATTATTATTATTATTACTATTATTAGTAGTAGTAGTATTATAGTCTATTTATTACTTAGTTTGTTCTGTGCTTGTTCATGTTGTAACCTGTTGTTTAAATGGATCAAATTAAAGTACAAAATGCTAAATACTAAAAACATACAGGACATTATCAACCCTCTAAACATTTGCTTTTTCTGTTTGGTTTAAAATAAACACAGTCAAATGGAGAGAAACATGAGCAACATTCCCATTTATTGTTGTCTCTACATCTAAATTACACATGTACAAAGGCCTCTTTTGTACTTAGTTCTTTCCACAAACTATTCTTAGTTGTGTTATTGTGTTGTTAAGGCTCGCAACAACTTTGAAAGTACACGTGCAGAGGTTGAGAGGCTGATGAAGAGGATCCGCTCTGCAGAGGAGGACTTCAAAGCCCCCGGGTGCTTTACTATGGAGGGATACCTGTACATACAAGAAAAACGTAAGAAACGTAACATGATACTTATTCTCCCTCTGGCCAAAAATGGTGATAATAAATAAGACTGTTTTTTTCTTTTGCTAACCCCATGTGTAGGCCCACTGGGCAGTGTGTGGACCAGATACTACTGTACATATGAGAAAAGCTCCAAAATGTTCACGATGAGTAACACAGAGGTCAGACCAGCCAACAGACAGGTAAACAGGCTATGCTGACATGTGTGATTGGAATTACAAGAGTGGAGATATAGTGTTAAAAGTTTGGATGTGTTTTGTTTTTTGAAACTTTTTACGAGTTATGGGTCAGATGTTGAATGCCGTCATATCTCTGGTATCAGAATGGTGTGGTGAACGGTACTCCTGAGATGTTCAGACTACGCTCATGTGTCAGAAGGAAGACCGATTCGATCGACAAACGTTTCTGCTTTGACATTGAGGTTGTGGAAAGGTAAGATGGAAACATGACTGACAGCTTTATGTCTATATGGTATAAATGTCTCTATTACAAATGCATTAGGAAGTGACTTCTGTTGATGAACCTATGGTAAAATGATCGTTTTTACTCCCCTGGCATATAATGCAGGGAAATACAGCAGTGTGTCTGTCCATTTGTATGTCATCATTTCATTTCCAGAGCAGAGCTGCAAAACCATTTAAGTTTATTTTTTCCAAACTTTCTGTAATATATCAATTATGTCTTGTTGCCTTTTTCTGTTTTGTCTATCATCTGTGTGTCGCCTGTATGAGTCACGTGTCTGTTTGTGACCATTTTGTTGCAGTGCAGACGTAGAAAACATGTGATACTTTTCCAGTTAACTGCTCCTAAATTTCTCCAGAACTTCCTCAACTCCTCTGCTGTTAATGGGAAAACTCAGTAAAACTAAGCTAATGTCACTAACAATTTTGTGGGTGTCAGCGGTTATGCTAACGTCTGATGGCTCTTGTTTTCTTTGCAGGCATGGCGTCATCACCCTGCAAGCACTGTCTGAGGCGAACAGACGTTTATGGATGGAGGCTATGGATGGAAAAGAACCTGTATGTATATATTAAGGATTACTCAAAGCAATAAGTCACTGTCACACATTAATGTTCACCTTCCTTTTCTCAGATCTACACTCTGCCTTCTTTACTCAGCAAAAAGGAGGAGAGTAAGTGCTTTAAATTATTCTGTTCTTGATAGCTCATCTGTTTAAATGCTCCAGCATGAAGGGTGTGTCTTCCAGCCTGTCATAAATATAAGAAAATGTTTTGTTTTACAGCCTTTCTTAATGAGGCAGGCTACAACTTTGTGAAAAGGTGTATTGAGTTGGTGGAAATGAGAGGTAGGCCTCCTGAAATTGTGCATTATTACAGTAAAAATAAGCTGTTTACATTGGTCATTGTTTAATCATGTTGAATTGTGTCTAGGCATTACTACACTGGGCCTGTACAGGACTGGAGGAGTTAACTCTAAAGTGCAGAGATTGATGACTAGTGTGTTTGGTAAGAAATATCTACCCTCCTCTGTGTGAAGTAATTTTTTATTGAGGGAAGAAGGTTTTACTCCAACATACTTTTTATAATCCATCACTACAAATAAATCATTATGTATCTACTTTTCCACAGCGTCCACAGCTCCTTCTGACCTGCAGCTGGATGCAGACACTTGGGACAATAAAACCATCACCAGCGGTCTGAAGAATTATTTCAGGTGATATACTGTTTAGAGCAGCGTTTTTGAGTAACACACTCCTGAAAAATGAGCTCATGATTTCTCATTTGGAACCAGGTGTCTGGCAGAGCCTCTGTTGACCTACAGACTGCATAAAGACTTCATCAAAGCGGCCAGTGAGTTCATTTCTGAACCACAAAATGAACAAATAAACTCTGAAAAAGTATCTGCTTTATGTTACATTTATATCACTTTTTCGCTTCTGAATCACCATCCTCCCTCTTTGCTCTTTGTTTCAGAGTATGATGACCAGAAGCACAGAGTGAATGCGATTCATGCACTTGTTCACAAATTACCAGAGAAAAACAGAACGATGCTGGACATCTTAACCAAACACCTCCTCAAGTAAGTAGATTTTAACACATACAGTCCTCATGTTTATGAGTGACCACAGAAATTTACCTTTTTTCCTGTTGGACTTTTAATAAAATAATACACTTTAGTTGAATAGTAATATGATAATAGTAATAAACGTTATTTATCAAAGAAAGTGCAAAGTGCTTCACAGAGATAAATGAATAAAAGATGAAATTTGGTTAAAAAAAATCATGAAGGTAGACAAATCTATTATAATGAAGAAACTAGAAACCAATAAAATAAACAGAAAGCTTCATTTTATCCTGTATGAAGTAGACCAGTGTTGAGAAACTTATTAACAGTGAATTATGCTGATGTCTAAAATGGCTGAATATATGTATTTGAATGTTCTTCTTATTAACATATATAGTAGTAAATAAGCAGTTTTAATGTGTGAAATACTAAAATAACATCCTCGTGTATGTGCAGGGTTTCCTCTCACAGTGACCAGAACCTGATGACCGTGTCCAATCTGGGGATGATCTTTGGTCCTACACTGATGAGGTCACAAGAAGAGACAGTTGCTGCCATGATGAACATCAAGTTTCAAAACATTGTGGTGGAAATTATCATTGAAAACCGCAACAAAGTGAGCAAACAGACATAGACATTCATGCACATAGTATGTAGTAGTACGTCTACCTAAAAGACACATATTCTGAATGTCGTTGTCAGATCTTTGGTGAGGCCCCAGACCTGTCAGTGCTATTGCCTCAGGCTCCGTCTTCTCGGTCGACTCCTCGGAGAAACAAAGCCATCTGTCTGTCATCTGGAAAGAGGAAAGCCCGCCTCTACCCTCCCGCTCTGTGCCTGGCAGACAATGACAGTGAGACTCTCTGCTCTTTCATTCTTTTTCATCTTCTTCAAACTACTGCTGTCTCATCTAGTCATCATCTATCTCAGTGAAGATCAAGAGGCACTCACACCTTGCGTTAACATGCATTTGTAGGATCTGATCACAGACAGATGTAAAAGTACTCAGGACATATTCAGATCCAACTAGTGTCACATACAGTATGTCCATATTCTTTACATCACATACCTAAATTAGCACTTGCTGTCATATTTAAGTGTTTTAAAGATGTCTGAAAATTTAGAAAAGCCCATATTGAAATATTAATGTTGTTTCATAAGTTTGGTTCCGCATAAATGCAACAGAACAGTGTACCTCCAATAACAAATTTACAGTTCAAGAAAATCAATAAAAACAAATGAAAATTTCAAATGTATATAATGTCATATTGATATTTAAGGTGTATTGATTAATTTACAACTCATGCACTGAGTAAACTGCAACCAGCTATTTCATCTTATATGCTGCAAGTAGGCTTTGAATGAAGCAATGAAATCAATTATTTTTTTCCACTTTGCCAATCTTAGCTTTTAAACAGGAAAAAAATATTTAATTCAGTATTTTCTTTTCTGGTGATTTCTTTGTGAGGCATTAATTGAGAATTACAGAGTCAGTCTACTAAACTTGCTTGTGCTACTTCCCAAATGCCTGCAGGAAATGAAAACTTGTTTAGCTACATTGCATCCTGTCGATGAGGTTGTTTTTGTTTTGGTTTTTTTGCATATAGAGCAGAGGCACTCACTTAAGATGTATGTGCAGACATACTCTGATGTGGGGTGGGAGCTGATGTACTCGGAGTTTTCCACTTCTGATCAGATCATAAGAAATGCATGTTAATCCTATGTGTGACTGTCTATTGTCATAGATCTTACTACATATTTACCTTATTTACTTTACGAGCACTGCAGAGTATCATTAATAATCATACTGATGCTTGAATAAGACACTTTCAATTTCGTCCACCAGGTGACACATTCAGCAGCAGCCCCAGCACCACTCCAATGGGCAGCCAGGAGTCTCTGTCTTCCCATTCCTCTGAAAAAAATGGACTGTCTCAGACTTCTCCTCCCTCTTCTCCTGCTGTTGAGCCTGTCTCGCCTCCTGCAGAGCCCACGTCTCCTCCTGCAGCGTCCTCCTGCTCCACTTCCCAAAGTTCCCCAAATGGCAAAGATCAGAAACTCCCTCCAGACGATACCGCGTCCCCTCAGACCACGCCCTCCTCCACTCTGACCCCAGGACAGCAGACCCCCTCTGTGTCTTCCTCCATGTCCTCTTTACTCGCTGCATCAGAGAGGACATTGTCTGTCAGAGGAGACTCCACTGCCTCCTTGTCCTCTGTAAAGGAGTCCAGAACTCCATCCAGAGCATCCACTGCCTCCCACCAGACCTCGCTACAAGAGCACACCTCCTCTCTAAGTGAGGGTCATCCTGTGCAGAGAGTGTCCTCCTCATGTTCCTTAAAGAGCACTCACTCTGTGGATCAAACTAACTCATCCTTCCCCTCCTCGACTGTCACGGAAACCAGAGTGACAGACTCTGCCTGCGTTTCTGAACAGCACAGGATGGCTTACAGAACTGCCTCCTCCTCCTCTTCCTCCTCCTCCTCCTTATTTCCATACCGTCTGTCTACATCTTCGTCTCTCACCTCCCTTCACATTTCTGAAGGTGTGTATATTGACATTAGATTGCTGCAGATGCAATATGATGACAATGGAAAGTTTAAATGCCTGTCACTTGTTTTCCTACTCTGCATTTGCTTATGATTTCTGTGGTTTATTTTCAGATTATAAAAGCTGCCATGGGTCAGTACAGAGTCTCATGTCTCTGGACCCACATGAGGCAACACATCTGCGCAAAATCTCACACAGCCGCTGTGGCTCGGATCTGACAACGAAACACATCACAGCCTCACCCAGCAATGGCTACCAAAGGCCTGGATCAGTGTGAGTATGTCTGGGAAATATATCTTTAATCAGTCTTTTATCATAGAAAAGAGCAATATGAATCTTAATCAAGTTTGATTATTATTAACCAACTTATACATTTTTTTATATACTCACATTCTCTCAAATTTAGAGATGTAACTTGAAAACGGCACAATTTAGGTAAGAAGTAAAAACACAAGCTTCCCAACTCTGACCATGGAAACAGACATTTAAATTGTAAAAATGCTGAATATAAAATGTTATTGAAAAAACTGATGAATAATAAATATAAATCTGGAGTATATTTGTTTGGACTTCAGAGTTGTACATTTATATTTTCAGTGTATAAATCTGCACAGAAATAATGAATATAAAACAGGTTGGTTGTGCAAGTTAAGGTTTCAGCATTTCAGTTTTTTTCAGTCATATATATGTTTTTAATTCCTATTTCTACACATCAGTAATCAGCTTTGATCAGGTACAATGATTACATACTGAGTCCCAGTTACACTTTATCTATCAAGAATTAATCACATTGTAATAATCATTTCATGAGAAGGGGTAAACATATTTTATTCCAACTTTATGGACAACAGTGTAGTTTGTTGGGGGTTTTTTTATTTATTTGTTTCACTTGTTTGTTTGACTGGTGATATTAAATGTTATCAAATATGACTGGACAGAATATGTTAAAGTTGAAGTGAAGTGTGTTTTACTTTAGCCTTTGTGTTCTCAGAGGACTATAGTTAGATGTTAATCTGAGCCTATGGATTTTTTTAGGCTTCATGAAAATTTTATTAAATTCATGAATTTAAAGGTCATATTTAGTTTACATTTGTAATAAATGTAATAGCAGGGCAGCCTAAGTACTATAGAAAACTAACCAGACTAGAAGTGGTTGTTTCATTAAAAACACAACCACATCTCACCAGAGCTTTGCCTGTTTGTTATGTTTCAGATTATCAGTCAGAGTTCCACAGCGGGAGAGTTCTGTGTTTTCATCAGCCTTAGACATTTGTTCATCAGGAAGGTAAGTTTCATTTCATCAACTCTTAGTACATTAATGTACAATTAATGTGACAAATCGATTTTTGAGTAATTTATCACTTTTTTATTGCTTATTTTTTCCTCTCTAAGGGAAGCCAAAGCTCTTTATTCCTGTGAAGCAGAGCACAGCCATGAGCTGAGTTTCCCCCAGGGGGCGCTGTTCACAAATGGTAAGAAAACCTGTAACCTGCAATAGAATGGTGCTTCAAGGTTTATGATTCCTTTATAATGTTCCCTTTTTGTGAATCATGGTTTAAAATATGAGCAGGCAAATACAGCTAAATAAATGAGATAAAATACAAAACTTATTCATGTATTTATTGTGGAAAATGATCAAATCTTAAGGCATGTAAATTTTAAGGTTTAACAGTTCATTAGAAGAAGATAGAGTTTGGTATTTCAATCAGTGGGTGGTTATTTATCCAGAAAAACACGATAAAGGGTTTACTAACATTTAAGATTGATTATTTTAGCAACAAACTTCTTCCTGCTTTTATCTGCCTCTTCCCGCAAATCTTATCATTTAACATACAGTTTTATAAAAATTAGTGCTGTCAAATGATTAAAATTATTAATCAGATTAATCACAGAGTTTCTATGGATTAATTTTGATTAATCACGATTAAATATCATTCATTTTTAATCTATATTTATCGCATTTCATTTTGCATGAGCAAATAGACTCAAGAAAGAAGGCAATATATGTACTTAATGAGTTTATTAAACACCAACAGTTTCTACAAAACAACTTGAAAAAACTGTTCCGTCTTGGGTTTTTTTGTCCTTCTATTTCCATCCAGAGGACCAACATGCTGTTTAGCGTCTTCCATATTTATGGGTTGGTTCTGCTGCCTATCACTACCGGATCTCCTGCCCATTTGTTCATGCATGACGCTAACTCTACTTGGACAAACTGCCTGAAATGCGCTGCCAGAGACATTTAAAGTCATTCTGCACTGCAGATGGATTAATTGTGTTAAAATTTGTAATCAAATTAATCATGATGATGGATTAAGCCTCATTAATGTGTTAATTTTGACAGCCTTAATAAAAAATATATAATTCTCCTAACAAATTTTTAATTAATTTTTTGTGAAATGTGTGGAAACATTTAGGTTTAAGTCATGTAAAGATCACTGACTTCATTGAATTCTTGGATTCTCAATTTTCTGTGCAATTACATCCAATATAATTGTGATAAATAAATACTGGGGTTCACAAGAACATTTTGTACAATTATCCTTTAAGGTATAACAATTTCTTCCTTATCGAATTTGTCATGATTTATAAGCAATAAAGAATATCAGACCAACGTACAGGTACAGGTGAGTTATTTGTCTGTTTGTCTTTTTTGTGCAGTTTACCCATCGGTGGAACCAGGCTGGCTTCAGGCAACATACAAAGGCAGAACAGGTCTAATACCTGAAAACTACATCGTCTACATCTGACCTGAGACGGTCTTCATCCTCATCAAACATCTAACAATTTCACAGATCATGAAGTGCTTACAGTAACACTCTGTGCTGCTGATCAAAGACGTGATATATTTATCATGTAACTGTGACTGTTATCACTGAACTACTGTAGCTGGTTAAGAACAATGTGTAAATTCTATGTATATCTGACTAAAATCTCTGAACTATGTTATTAACCGATATATAACACAGGCTGACTTCCTCCAGTTCTAAACAATCAGTTTTAGCAGCTCCTCTTGTAGTTCATGAGCACTGTTGATAGATGAAAAGTGTCTACAGCTAAATCTACAATAAGGTACATGGAAACAGTATTTTAATGTTAATATTGGTAATTTATATCTTTGTAAAATGATTACATTGACTGGGCATAAGAGCTCTTACCTCTGTGTGTGTTTAACTAAATCCTACCACAAATGTTACTTGTACTGATTCTGTCAGTTTTCCTGTTGTCTAAATAAAAGACAAAATCTTTACCTGTCTGTACATTTAACATGTTTTAATCACTGTGTAGTCTAAGGTGGTATGCATTTAATCAGACTGTACATGCTTGAAAATGATTTATTAAAAACATATAAATGACAATCGTACAAATACTAAGCAGCATTTTAGTTTCACATCAATATATTATTCTTCATTATTTCATTTAGAATGTTTTGACTCATCTACTGTATCTACATTCACTCAAAACTGAGCTGTACCGTTTCATGAACAAGAAACTCAATGTCGTATCCTTTTTAATTAGAAAACAAATAGTGTGTCTGTGTGCGACTATGGTGTTTGGCTGATCTCTCCCAGCCTCCTGAGCAGTCCGTCCAGTGTCTCCATGTTCTGTGCTTTGTCCTCCAGCAGCTCATAACGCAGACTCGAGATGTCTTGCTTGATCTCCTTCAGCTCACCTGAACATTTCACACAAGCAAATAAGTAGTTGTTTCACGTCAAGTTAGAAAAATGTCTCACTCATTCATTCATTCATTTGTTTGTTTCAAGCAAGAGAAAAAAACAAAACTTTTATGTGTACAAGGAACTAATAGCAGAGCAAATACATTAATAAATAAAGGTGATCAAGACAATATAGCAAATGCCTTGTACACAAGTACTAAAAAAAATTCAACAAGTATTGCTCAAAAAGGAGTGGGAAGAAGAAAACTTAATAAATCCCACTCCCATCTTTGTTTATACGACATAACACATTACTTTTGCTTCCTTAATGATAAAGTTACATCTATTTAGAGTCCTAATAATGTAAATGACAGATAGTAAACAGATTAGGAAAACTGATGTATATTACACATAATAACTATCTAATTGATAGTCTGCATAACTTATAATACAATATATTTCACCAACAATTACATACCAACAATAGTAAACAACAGTAATCTAATGAGAAATAAATTTTGAGTAACTGAATTTTCCAGGACATCTGAAAAATTGTGCAAGAAAGTGGTGTCTACCTTCAGTGATCTCATCACTTTCTTTGTCCGCTTGAGCTTTGATGATATAACGTTTTATCAGTCGCTTCATGATCTTCTGCAGAGAAAATGTGGGGACAAAAAAAAAAAAAAAAAAACACGATAATTAAGTTAAGTTAATAAGTGACAAATGTTTGGAAGGTACCGTCCCAAATTCAACCTTTTTCATTGAATAGGAAAGTATTGTTTTAAATGTTTCTAGAAAAATATATTCATTGCTTATTAATATGAAGGCACAGTAATGTATAGTTATCACAGGTGCAATATACTGGAACTCTGTCATTTTACTGTCATGTGTTTGTTTTTTTATTCTTCTTATTTGTTTCCTTGTCTAAATACCTGATATCGTGTTGGGCTGGTTGATGCACCATATGCTGAAGTTTTACTGTCTCCAAGCTAGAAAATAAGATAAAATCCACTGTCATGAAATCCATTGCCATTCATCGCATCATATTTCTCACATTAAATTAGTGTTTTGTGATGCAGTGATAAAACCACTGGGAGGTGCTCAGGCTCTGTCTACAGCTCCACTCAGTCCCAGCGTTTCATTCCTACAGTACAGGCTGATAAAGGATGAATGCTGTTTACATTGTACTGAATATAGAGTTGTAAGTGTTCATTTCATGCCAGTGTGTGTTCACATACATGTTTCTGTACCTGGTTGAGCTGCGTCCCAGTTTTCACCTCGGCCTGTCCTAACACATGCTGCAGGAGCAGAGTCTTGATGCCCGTTGCCAGTCCCAGCATAGACTTTGGACTGGGAACCAGATTAAAGGGCACTGGCAGCGTCCGGCCCTCCTCAAAGTAGGAGAACCAGAGTTTGGCTCGAGCAAATTTCCACTCCACGTCAGCGTCATCCTACAGAAAAAAGAGAAAAAATGTGGAAACAAGGGAAAAAGTGGTTGGAAATACAGAAGGGAAAATAGCATACAGTATCAGTGGGTTAATGAACTTGTATGATTAAATGCTTTGGATTTGTTTTATAGGCAGTGAAAAGTAACAGTCAACTCAAATGATTTAAAACTCTGTACGGTCACCGCAAAAAGTTTTGGGAATGACACAAGTTTTGTTTTTTTTTTTTTTAAATTCCATATATTTCTGAGTTACACCGAGGAACAACTGAAACAATATGTTAAGAATTATTAAGAATCCATTTATTTTCCCAAAACTTTTGGCCACAACTGTAATTTTAACGATGAAAACCTTTTTAAAACCTGTGTCTGTAAAATTAATGTAATTGTACTGAGTATAATAGTTATTCATAAAAAAAAATGATGTCTCCAAACATTTTTTGAGTGTCTCAGCCTCATTAATCTACTCTTCTGACCTTTTGTTTGCCTTGATTTTTAACCATTGCTTTAATTTGAATTCATCACGAGGCAGTTAATCACAAATCATTTGAATACTAAATTTCATGATTCCCTGATGATTGTATTCCTAAATTCCTTTCAACAATATGTCAAAAGGTGAGTAACAGCAATAAGTTATTTGCATGAATGGATCAAATAAGTAATAGTGATAAGAAGTGAGAGGCGACAGTTCCATTGTAACATCAGAGTAGAACAGATCTACACCTCTGCCATGTTGGACTGAAAACGATGGTCAAAAAAGTAGAGTTTCATCATTTTTTTAAACTAAATTCACAAACTTTTTTCAAGTTTCAAACATTTTGAAAGAAGACACTGAAGGAGTTTACATGCACAGAAATATTCCACTATTATCCTGATTTTAACCCTGAATTAGGCTTTTTTTTCTACATGGAGCATTTTCTGAATGAGATGATTGATGCGGGTTAATCTGCTATTAGTCCAGTTTTAGGCAACTTTTTTGTACATGTATACAGTGGGTTCACAAAATGAATCTGTGTTTAAGTACCGGTTATACATCGTATAATGATTATTCACAGTCAGCTCAAATAATTACAAAGATCCTGTCTGGTGAAGATGCATGACTCCAGATTCTGGTCAGAAGGAGACACACACCATCTGTTTAACATTATGACAGAGGATATCAACATGTTTATAGATATGAGCAAATATCAAAAACAAACTTTTCCAGAATATGCTTGTGGGAACAATAGAGGGAGGAAAGTCTGTCACCAGTGGAATCCTTTGAAAATAGACTATGGGTTAAGCACGGCAGCATGTAAATCAGATTATAAAGGATATATTAATTTACATGTAAATGGCTCATTTGGAATATTTTCATTTTCTGAATTAGGGACTCCTGAAATATTAGAGTGCATGTATATATGTACCGTGACCTATATTCAAAGAGTGCTGCAGAGGTTTTTTATTAAATGAGTTTTATTTAAGACCAACTCTGATCATTTTGTCTGTATGTGTAAAATAACAGACTGCTAATATAAATTCTCTCTACTAATTCCAATATAGATATGAAATTAAACATTTTAGAAACATATTATAAACTTTGTTCAAGGCAATGATATTTTTTGTCACTCAACCTACAAAAAAGGCAATATTTTTTCTTTATTTCTCTTAATATTTCATGCAGATCGACTCATCTGCTGCTTTTACAGGTAAATGTTGTTATCTGTGAGGTCATATCTAAAAACACAGATGAACATTTGGTAGTTGAAGGACCAACCTCAATCTCCTGGAAGGAGCTGTTTATCATGGCGATGAGCATGTTGAGGAGCACGATCACCATGGTAACGTTGTAAACCCCATAGAGTACGTAGCCAATGTTCTCAATGAATTTGTGTCCGTTGTTGATTACAACAGACCTGACCTCCGAAAGCCCAAAAATAGCCCAAAACAAGGTCTTGAAGCTCTCCTCCAGGCTGCATGGAAGAAAAACAAAGGAAGCAGAGACAGAACATATTTACCCCGCCCCCCCGAAGAGGAGGCACGGGGTATTGCTTTTGGTTGGTTTTTTTTGTTTGTTTGTCTGTCTGTCTATCTGTTTGTTTGTTTGTCATCAACTTTACACAAAAACTACTGGATCAATTTCCATGAAATTTTCAGGAAAGGTGTGAGGTGGTCCAGAATAGACCCCATTAAATTTTGGTGAATGTAGGTCAAAGGTCAAGGTCACAAAAAAAAAATGTGTTTTCGCGATGACAAGAGATAGGTCAAATCAGGAATTTCCTTTTCATTCCTGTATACTCTATTTAGCATTTAGCTTCTTTTTGCTCTCACTGTTGATGTGCATTGACATCAGAACCTTGAAGGCAAATTTTAAGACTGAAGGTCAAAGGTCAAGGGCAAGGGGCGGGGTTTGTTGTGCCTGGCACCACTTGCTTAAATATTAAACAAATTATTGATTATCAGATACTATGAGAGAAAAACCAGAAGAGAAAGAGAGTTTTCCACTGAAAGCTTGAACAGGGCTTTTCATTACTGTTGAATGTTTACACCACACATTGTAACTGTCAGTTCACAGCAGATGTTGATTTAAACAAATTATTACGCTGTAGACTCGTTCATGGACTACTGTGGCTGTATTTTATATACACTGTTACCTATAAAGTTGGAATAACTTTTTTTTTTTTTACATCATCTCATGACATAATTGTGACAATGTGATTTATTGTTGATAGATAAAGTGTAACTGGGATTCAGTGTGTAATCACTGCATCTGGTCAAAAATGATTACTGATGTCAATAAATAGGAATAAAAAGAGGAATGTGTCTGAAAACTAAATTATTCCAACTTCATGGGTAACAGTGTGTTTTATTAATTTCATAATTAGCAAAGACAGCAGCCAACAAACAATTGCAAAATATTGTTTATGTAGCATATACTACATATTAGTCCAGAAAATATTAATAAGTGACGCTTTTACTTCAACATTGTCATTTGCATGTGCATTTTAGATTGTTTTAAGTTGATAACATGCGCACTGTCATGCTGCTATAATGCATCAACTCTACCAGATTAATCCACTGCTGAAAAAACTCAGCAAAATAATGTAATATTTCCTACAGTTGTGTGAAGTGTTTGAACAATGGCTGCATAACCCCCAAGGGCTCAACTCTTAACTCTTGTTTAAATCACAGCTGCTAAAAATGACACTTTCTAGCTCTTTTATGAAATTATTCAATCCTTACAATACATTAGAAATGCCATATATTTATGTGTTTAGTAGAGAACATTGTGCAGGTTCAGTAAAAAACTGGGATCTGACACACTGTTGGCTTTCAGTGAAATAGATCTATGAAAGAGCAGCCAGTATTTTCAGTCTATGACCCTGCAAAGTGTGGCAAAAAAATTAAAATAAAATTAAACAATACAAAAGTAGAATGGTACTTGTAAGACAGGTTGAAAAAGAGAAATAAAAAATCCAAAATGAACTCCTTTTTCTATACCCACAGGAAAATTTCAGTTCTTTCAAGTAATATTTCAAGTATTTTGATACAAGTTTTTCTGTGGCCTATTCTTCCACCAAGTTTAATGAAAATCAGCCTGATCATTTTTTTATCCTGATGGCCAACAGATAAACAACCAAAGAAAAAGATGAGTAAAGAAAACAGAGCCTCCTTGGCTGAGGTCAAAAAATGTTCAAAAGACAGATAACCTAGTAGATTTTCAGTCTCTGCAGTGTGACATGAAAGGGAAAGAAGTGAGAACAGAGTAACTCCAGTGTGTAGGTCTGTAGAGTGAATGTCTCACGTGGTGAAAGCGTCGTTCTGCTTTGCGCCCAGGTAGTAGGAGTACAGGTTGAACATGCCTATCATGAACGCCAGAAACACCAGGATGAAGATGACCATGAACTTGAAGATGTCTTTGACGGTCCTCCCCAAAGAGATCTGCAGCGGACCGAAGCTCTCATTGGCTGGGAGGATGTAGGCGATGCGAGAGAAGCTCAGCACCACGGCAACGGCGTACAGACCCTCTGACACCAGCTGAGGGTCTGAGGGAACCCAATGGATCCGAGCTGGAAAAGCAGGACAGAAACCAACAGAAACCTGCATTAATGGGGATGTAGTTGAGCTGTTAGAGCTGATGAGGAGAAAATGACTGGTTACTTGGTGAAGGATAGACGGCTGTGTGGAGGAGTGGGATTAAATAAATTATACTTCCTCCTGCTCCTTTTCAAATGTGCAAATAAAGTCATGCTTTGTTTTCATGTATATGTATGAGCTTTTTTCCATGATTTCTTACTATCAGTTTTATTTCTAAGAACTAAGTAAGATTGCTTTTGTTGCATATTCAAAATAAACTAAACTAAAAAACAAAATGAATTTCCATTTCATATTGACACTAGACATCTGTATCTAAGCCAGTGAGGCAGAGGTCAAGAGATAAAATAAAGTAGCCAACTCAAAATCCAAACATGAATCCAATACAAAATTTGTGGCTGGACTTAAAAAAGGCCAGTTCCCATGTGTAACCTGAGCAGAGCGTGAGCTGTTGTTCACAGGAATGGAGTAAAATTGCAGCATTCAGCTCTACAGGAGACCATCCACACACTCAATGCTGTGATGGTGGACAACGATGCAGCTATTAAATATTGACTTAAAGGGGGTATCTCAGAGACATATTGTACTTTTTACTATAATAATTTTTCATCTCCTTTCTGTCCAGCAAAGACCACACATCTCCAAATGCGTTTATTTTTATGTTTTTTGATTCACTGAAAAATTAAGTGCCTCTTAATGGGTTGAGTTTGAGATTCTCCTTCCTCTTACACTCAATAAACCCTTGAAAAAACATTTGAATTAGCTGGAAACTGCATAGTAACAAGGCTAAAATCAGGCCTGTTTTTCTTCAAGAATAGAATAGAATAGAATAGAATAGAATAGAATAGAATAGAATAGAATAGAATAGAATAGAATAGAATAGAAT
>JAPQRP010000008.1:8396632-8411622 GCA_037367295.1 Apogon hyalosoma
TGGGATGCTGTTTACCTAAAAACTGAATGCGACAGACCTCAAAAACTGTATAGCAAATTATCTACTATCATTTTACAGAGGGTTACAATTGGTCAAATGAAACAAAGGAGGTGAATATTCCCACTTTAAGGTCATAATGAATGATGAATGAGGTAGAGTCTAATTTATTATTTGACCAACTGATGGTGCATGTGCAGCAGATTTAATGCCTTATAAAGAAAAACAAAAACAAACAAGTTTGATCTTGAAAAACAGCTGTCTTATAATTATTACTTAATTGCTTAATTCAATGCATGAACTAGAAAAAAACAATTCTCAGGGAGTGCCAAGCATCAGAAATCAGAATAAGTTCAAAGTAAAAAAAAAAAAAAGAGCTATAGTAGAAAGCAGGACCATGTGCCTTTGTCGGCATAGTTTAGTAAACGGTTTGTCGCATAGCAAACAAAAATGCTGAGGTCAAATATGTATGTTTGCCACGTAATCAACCATTTTTTTCAACTTTTTTCTTTCAAAATACATTTGTTCACGTTACACATTTCCAACAATAGCTAATGACATGATCTCTCTAACAATTTTTGACCAAATAAAAATAAAGATAAGTGAAGTCTGGTCCTTTGACTTTTATTATCCTGGCAATTAGGCATTTTTTCAATATAGAGGTTAAATTATGACTATATTTATTATCTTTGTCTTATACCATGGAAAAATATGCATTAGCAGTATTGATTAAGTAAACATGTGGGTCCACGAAGATGGTTTATATATAGGGCCCAGAATTGTGTGCTATACTCCTAATTATGAGAGAATAATGTCTCCAGTAAAAATATAACATTAGTGTATCGTTATTATATTTAGACCTTATTAATCTACCTTCATCCATCCACATGACCCTCTAAACCCTTACGACCATGCCCACTAAGGTGAAAGGAAGTTTCATTTTGCTGGCAAATCAGATGCTGCAATCTGTCTTTTTTATAGAAGATCTTTGGTTAAAACAGATGTTCATATTTAAGAGAATTCAAAGTATAGTTTTATGAGCTGATTCATGCCATGATGTTGCATGTTAAGAGTGACAAGTACTGAATAGCAAAAAGGTTGATGAGATAAGATGTAAGAACGTTAAAAAATCATCTTTAGTGTTTTTTGTACCTTGAATTCTTTCTCAATGTTGGCCAGCATGGCCAGTTCATTGCTGAGCTCCAGGGCAGCCAGCACCGGGTCCTCATTGTACAGGGAGAGGTAAGCAGGACTAGCAAGTCCTTTGTAGGCATTGATCCTGGATCGGGAGTGACTGAAGGAGTCAAACTGCTGCTGGTAGTTACAGGAGTCACAGCCACAGAAATAGTCATGAGGGGGATCGATGCGAGCCCCTTTACTCAGCAGAGTGTGAACGATCTCATATTCCTGACAGTGAGCAGCGAGGATCACTGGGGTCACGTCATGGGAGAATCTGAAGGAGCAAAAACAAACATAATGTAACATACATGTACACAGAGGAAAGTTTTTATGGTACCACTTTACAATAAGACTACCTTTATGAAGACGACATCAGTGGCTTTTTAATGAGGTTGTACACGTCATAAATCATTACGGACCTTACATGTTGAGTCATCCTTGCATGTTGGACCTTTTACTAAAGAATTAATGCCATTCATAATAGGAAAATGTGTCCAGTGCATCACAATTTACAAAAGACATCTACAACTGATAAATGGGGCCTTCTTTTAAACACATTACTAAAGCTTTAGTATATAAATCTGTTCATTTAATAACCCAATGTAAGATATTGTGATGGTTAAATTCTAGTCACCTCTTAATAAATATTAAATGAAGCTGAATGCAGAGATCTAAGAATTAACAGTAAAAGTAGATGTGGACTCACTTGGTCTTTTTTCTAATGTGTTATAAAAGCTTATTAATGCTTTACAACCTAATACCCTAGTTATAAGTTAATTCTCAATCCTTTTTAAGGGTGTTATGTTGCAAAAGTTGGCTGCTATTTTTAGTTTTGGAAGGATAACAAATTTTGGTAAGAAATTGTCTTTACAGTTGTTTGGTCTTCTCAGAGCATCTATGTCCACGTATTTAGGATGTTTGTTTGTTGGGGTTTTTTTTATAAATACTTGCAATTTTAATCTCTTTCAACCCCATAAATCCATCCATCACACAACGATGAAGATTCAAACGTACCACATCTAGCATCTACAAATGAAGCATAGACTCTTACACTGGTTACAGCTGTTTCTTTTGTGTGTTTACACCACTAGTCATTCATTCATCCATTATTTGGCTCCATACTGACTAATAACATCATGTTTATACAAGTATATACAGGTATATATTCAACCTCAGTGAGGAAACAGATTTACACCCTTTATATTAAACCTGTTTGTTATTTACACAACGTCTATCACCAGCAAAAGTACATGAATGCATTAGATTTTTATATTATTGTTCACTAACATGTACTGTATCTGTTTGTGCTTGTTCAGGGAGTTTAGTTCTTCTCTTTCAAAGGAGCCCTTCCCCATATCTTATTCTACATGAAGTCATGAATTACATCAATTCCTTCCCCTAAATGCCTCTTTAACTGCTCTGAGGGTCATTCCGGGAGGGCCACATGTCATATTTATTGCTCCATTTCTGTTTTTAGGATCTTATCAGAGGACATAAATTGTTTAAAGTTTACGCTGCTTTTCTTACCTCGTCCCGTCCTCATCATAAGCATAAAAGTCATCCAACATGTCTGCCTGAGCAGGACTCGCTGTCAGACGATGGGCATCCCTAAAAGAAGGGTGTCCCAGCAGGGCCTCCGTGATCCGAACATAACCTTTACCTGAAACGCATAAATACCAGGTTAGGATTTAGTGAGTTTGGTCCCTGCAGTTTTATCTCAGTGTGTTTTTGCATCAGTATGTAATACAAGGTCAGTGTGACCCGTATGGTTAAATTAAATCAAATTATTTTCAGTGTACAGTGGTTCACAATAGTTAATAAACTGTAGATCCAGATGAAACTGCAAAGTGCCATGTTTTGTTTTCCAGAATCTGGTAATTCATCTGTTGTGCTGTATTTTCAAGCCAAAAATGGATTGGATACCAATTAAAGCTATAGCACTTGTTTTTAGTATCACTGGACAGAAATTACACAATTATCTGCCAGAATATTGTAATTCAAGTGGTTTGAGAGGACATGAGAAAAGGAAAAATCTACCCTGTAATGCTACAATTTAGTCTAATCACAGGCATTGTCAGCCTGGTAGGATAATCAGATTCTAAAAGAAGTGACCTTGATGTGACTCTACTCCAAGGGATGGCACAGAATTTTGGAAAAGAAACTTCATTTTTCTTTAACAAAATGAAACAACACCAAGTCAGTTATGTTTATATTCTTTCGACTGGTACCAAGAGGGGAGAATTGCAGTGTATTATCAAACTCTGGAGTTTTTCTGATTTCAGTTCTTCCATATTATCAGTGCTCTAAATGGGAAGACTTGTAGCTGTGTCAAGAATAACAGGTGGGATAACCACAGTGGAGTTAGTCTAAGACAGAAACCAGCAAAATGAATCAATACAAAATGTCAATTCCATTTTTTGTGTCAGTCAGACCCTTTATTTAACCCAAAACAAATAGCTGACAAAGTAAATGATGTTCAGAGAGGCTCTGAGTTGTTCTTAGATGAGTTAGAATTAAATATATCATTTCTGTTTGACGCTGAAAGCTGTTTGTGACATTATTATCTGCCTGCGTGATCATACAAATGTGTTGCTTTGCCAGTTCTAATAGGTTTTATTAGAATTTGTGAGATTTATTTCCACATTGTGTTACCAAATCTAACCTTAAGGATGTGGATAATGTTTTTCTTTGTAGCTCACAGTATTCCCAACTCTTTTTAGACAACAAATAATCTATTTAGAGGTTAGACCCAGATGAAAATATTGACTGTAATATGTGATTTAATCTGATTTCATAGTCTTTTCACTGAATCGCCTTTTTCAATAACTTGATCCAATCCAGATGTTCAAATGAGATCATTTCTGAACAACTGGCCCCAGCTTTACCTCCAACAAACACACACTTACTGATGGCTAAAAGCAGAGCATCTCCAACCCTGGCCAAGTCCTCCCTCCCCAGCAGCAGCTCTGTCACCTCCAGATGCTCGTTGGCCACAGCCAGCTGCAGTGCATTCTGGCCCATGTAGTCCACTGCGTTGACATTCAGGTTGGGCACATGGAGCAACATGCGCCTCACCTCTGGAATGTTTCCATACTCTGCAGCCTCCAGGAGCCTCTGCTCCACCTCGGACAGGCTGATGGAAGGAGCAGAGAACATGTAGGCCGGACCACGGAGCGCCTGGCGTCTCTTAACAGCTGTGAGACGAGCCATGAGCTGCCTCTCAGAGCTGCTGTAGCTGCCAAAAAGTCAGAAGATATAAACACATATTTGGTAAGTAATCTTATATTCACACTCAAAGAGCTTTAAAAGCCAAACTCACATCCAAAACATAACTATTCTGGGTTGTATTACTATAAACAGTGACATAAAACAGTAACACAGCTTGTAATTTTCTATCAAAGTCAATGACGTGAAGTGCAAAAGTGCAATTTACCCTTTTTTTATCTGTGCAGGATTTTTAAAGATAACATTTCCAAACTGACTACACAGTGAACAAGCCACATTGCTTTAACTTAAGGGATTTTACAAAAAGAAGTGTCACTTAACAAAGACAAGTCATCATCCGTTTTTTTTTTTTTATTTGATGTGATGATATAAACAGTGACTCATGCAGACACTAACAAACTGGAGAGCTTGAAGAATTTGTTGATCACCTTATTAGTACTGACAAACATAACATATATAAATTCTACAACTGATGACATTTTCCTTTTGGCTCCAAAAATAACTTGGAGAATAACAGTTGGAAAAATGCTTTAGAACTGGAACATGAAACAGATGCACTATTTTATTTTGATTTGTGCTTATTGATCTTGAGATGTGGTCCTCATGTTTGTAGTCCTTCTCTCTGACTGCTCGTACTGTTAATCAGATAATTTACTTGAAAATACAGAAAAAGACAGTGAGTAAAATAAAATCATACATTTACTCTACTACATCTCATAGGCAAATATTGTTATTTTTACTCCACTATATTTGTCTAACAACCATAGATACTCCTCATATTATTGTTCTCATCCTCCTGTCCAGTGAATACCACATACATATCTCCAAATGGGTTTTAAATGTTTGTGACACACAGAAAGATGGAGAGTTCCTTCATGAGTTGAAAATGTTTTATTCCTCTTAGCCTAAGTAAGTTCTTTAAAACTGTACAGAATTCACGTTGAGTCACGTTGTTGCCCTTTTTCTGAGTTCATAAAAGCAGAATTTTCTGGACAACAACACTACAAACACGTGATGAAATTATAGAATATGATGTATTTCTGTAGAATTAACTACCAACATTATATAAAGTAGAAAAAATTAGCTCAACTTTAAATTTGTACTACTGTAAAATGCATCATACATGTTTATACAGCAGTAAAATGAATGAAACACATCAAATATAACAGTGAAGCACAGACACACTATGACTATAAAGTTTCATGTGCATTGCTTTTACTGAGGTATTTTCACAGTGCGGGATTAGCACCTTTTAAAACTACAAGTTAATTAATCTATTGATTATTTTTTTAGCAACTGATTAATTGTTTGATTGCTAACGCACAGAAGATGTTGAAAAGTTACAATAAAAAATGTCTTCTTCAGTCTAAAACCATCCCCCAAAAAACAGTTGGCTCTTATTTAATAGTAAACAACTAACTGATTACTCATTATAGCTGTGGTACTTTTACTTCAGTGAAGGTTCTGAACAAATGTCCAATCAAAATATTCAATAAACCACAAGCATATCGAGGCTATTACAGCTACATGACAGCTTCCCTAGATTTTAATGAGTAAAATCATCTTGTATTTCTTCTCTGCCATTCTACAATGATGCACAATATGAAAGTGTAGCCTAAAAACACCAAAACACTTTCAGAAAACGTCACATTTATGCAGTCAAATTGCTAAATGTTCCTGAAACACACTGTCATCAATTGAAGCACACCTGCCAACAACCTGAGGACAGAGATGGAGGTATATCAGACTCACCCGAGGCACCGTCCAGGACAGCAGTTCTCCTCTCCAAAGTCATCACACATGAGCAGGTTATCCCGGCTCCTGGCCCTGCGTCCATCCGTGTACCCCTCAGGTCGGCCGCTGTAACGAGCCGCTGGAGATCTGTGGTTCATCCTGGAGGAAATCAACAATAGTCTGCTCCCAGTCCTGTAATCAACTGCTTGCACCATGACTCCCCCCTCCTCTCCCCCCTTCACTCTGTCTCTGCTTCCCCTCCCTCTTTTTTCTGTACCCTTGAGAAAGAATGCATCGTTCAGGGTCCCACTATACTTTTATTTACATGACTCACTGAAGTTCACATATGTGGATGGCAGATCATTGTTATGACTCAATACAAAGCCTATAAATGGTCCATTCTGTCTGAGTTATTCCAGCTGAAACTGAAGCCCCACTGGTTGTCTATTGACTGTGATTCATTTTAAACATTTGGGGTAATATGTAAAAATTAAGAAGAAAAGTGAAAGCATAAAAGTGGTGCTAGTGCTATTTTATGTTTTACCAGCTGTTTTATGGTCCAGCTGTAAAATGCTATTTTAGGCTGCACTGTTTGGAGTCAGTGTTTGAGGACATGCGTGCAGGGGTGACTGATGGCTGATGAACAGCAGATGAGATTCCTCAGGGTTTAAATTCCCAGGAGACTGTGTTTCCTGTGTGCTCCCACTCTCCACTGATCCCCATCCAGTGTGGGAAAACGACTCTCCGCTCTGCACACAGACACACACACACACAGACACACACACACAAACACATACAGTATACAGCCGCACACAAATGTGTGGATGTTTGTGCGTGAACATGCAAACATTCAATTCCTCACCAGAAGGTCAGAGGTGAGTTAGTGTTTCAGTGCAGCTTTTTATTGACACCAACACACATAAACACAGCTGCAAGCATTATTTATTTTTGTTTTTTCCTGCTGGTGGTGTGTTTTTCCTTATTATATCTGTTTTTAATGACATCCCAACTCTTGCATCAGCATCATTTTCACACAGTTTGTGTGTTTTCAGGCTGATTTTCATATTAAACAGCCCATTGAGTCATAATCTGAAAAAGCTGAGAACTGATTGTACACAATCTGATAACACTGAGAGCTGATGTGCGATTGTGGCACCAAAAATTACCTTTTAAGGGCCTCATTGCTGCAGATTAGTTACTTGAGACGTTTCATGGCGCGACAGTATCACGTTTTATTTGGCGGATGGTAAGAGGGAACAGGGTAAACGCTGTCAAACGTCACCAGTGTGAGTTTTTGTTAAGTCTTCTCCTCAGGACAGAACAGACCCCAGATGTAGACGTAAACACTGTCGGCTCAAACATACACATTGTCAGTATTATCACTGAGGGGCACAGAGTGGGCAAGCACCTGGGTAATTCTTTTCTATGTGTGTGTGTCTATATGTATGCGTATTTAGCCCAGCATTGTGCGCATAACAGACCACACAAAGAGCCACAAAGATCCTACATGACAAGAATTAGCTCTTGTAAATGCTTCTGTATTTGTGAGAACACTGATATAATCACTTCTTTGGCCTCTTACCATAAACTAAACTTCTCAAATAAATCACTAACCCCTCCATTTTCCTTCATGAACCTAAATGAACCCTAAATGTAAAACCAGGCCTTGACTCTCCAACATCTTCCTTTCTTCAGAGAGGATCGACCAAACCGTTCCAGCCTTCAGAGCTGTAACCTTTTACTTGTCCTCACAAAGATCAACACATACAAGTGTACGCACACTTGTTGATTTTGTTACATGAGTAGAAACACACCACCACCTACTGGACCCCATCAGTAGTGGAGTGAGTCACAGTCATGTTGCTTTTAGTTACATAATAAACAAGATACAGCCTGAATTTACCTTGTTTATGGTGCGTTTTCATGACATAAAACAAGACGGTGGCGTCTCCTACATTTGAAAAGAGACTACAGCATTTGTAGAGGATGTATTTAGAACCTTTATACAGATTAAAGTTCTAACACTGCACTGTAATACTCTTGTACAAGCAGAAGTTGCTGTGCATTCTAAATCTTACTTAACCCATATGGACCCAGTGATACTTTTGTGGCAGTTCCCAAATGGATTTCTCCTCATATTTAACCTTTCTTAAGTGATTTGTCACTTCATCATTTATTTATTGTAATATTATCCTCTTTATTGTAAGTTTTTTCTGTGTAAATCATGTATTTTCCTATATTTGATTCAATGATCATGTAGATGTTCATTAAGGCTCAGAGTAAATTCAAAAGTTATTAGATCAAATCAGAAAAAATCTGGAAAAAGTGACTTTTTCAGCAAAAATATCATCAAATAAACATAAAACCAAGTGTCTCCATCCTCTGTCATTTATCATACTCTATGGGGTTTACTGGTGAATCAATGTTGTAGAAGATGACAGTGTTTCCATATTCACTACGGAGTCAAATGCATCATATCTGCTGACCGTGAAAAGACAACAAACTGCATTTTTACATGTGTTGATAGGATTAGTGGATCAAAAGGTGTTAAACATCTTTAATCAGTTGATGGTTTTGAGGGTGATGGTGGGTGTTTGGGTCTTGATGGGTTAAATAAAACTGTATAAATATCAGATAGGGTGACATCAATATATGTAATGCTTTTTGGATCCATTCATTACTACTGCATTAATGTGTGTTGTTGCATTTTTCTACTTGTAGATTAACCTACATCTATGCATCATAATTTATAAGTTAATCATTTATTTTGTAGAGTTGCTGTGAAAACCAAGTGCCTCCAAAAAGTCAACATTCCATGAGCTCAGAAAACAAGCCCACCTTCAGCTTTGTGACTGGTTTGTCCTGCTGTTGTAAGGAGTTTTGTAGATAGTCCATTTAGATAAGAGGAGAATTTGAAACTCAACCCATCAACAGTCATTTGATCTGTCAGTTTATTACAAATATTGCAAATCAGCATAGTCTGCATAGTCTGCAAGTCCCATATACATTACCTTTGTTGCATACCTTCTAAATCTAACTATGCCTGTATGTTTTATCCCTGACAATTAAAATTAAATTAAATTTGGAGGAAAATGTTTTTGTTTGACTGGAAGGAGATGAAAATTACACTATATGGACAAAAGTTTTGGAATTTAGGTTTCACTGCTTAACATGGCTGAGCTACAATGCAAGAAAGACAAATGTAGCGTTTTCATTTTATTTTGTCGTACATATCATTGCTTATGTTTATATTTTGCCTTGAAGGTTAATTTTGTTCACATTGTCATCTAAAATGCTTCAGGGTTTGTTTTTATTTTACTCAATGTTGAATCTTTTATATCATCACAATTGTTTTAAATGTTCTAACTCTAGATTCCTGAAATATTCATCACGTTCTGACAATGAATAATCATTTTAACCAACAGGTGACTTGATTTCTACTCTGGTGTCTTCAACTCCCACCCGGGAAGAAAAATCTGCCTCTACATTTAATAGAAATAATGATTTGACTTATCATGATATATAGACAGAACTGAAATTAACGTATTTATCATGATAATATTTCAAATCAGCATCCCATAAGCTGTACTTGCGATGTGTCTGAAAAGGAAACAAAACCATTCAATTAATGTAGAGAAGTAAAAATTACAGTACTTACCTCAGAGATTTAGAGGAATAGAAGTATGAAGGTGAATAAAATGGAAATACCTCATTACCTGGAACTTGTACATGCAGAACCTACCGCTACATGTAGTTGCAGATAATTAAAGTTTGGCACTAAAACTTTTCTAAAACTAAATAGCCAGCAACGTAGGATTTTTGGCCAAATAATTGTTGCTTTTTGTAAGGTCAGAGGTACTTTAACAACAAAAAGAAAATGCCAGTTACTTCATAATAAACACCATATTGTACATATTGTATATGATCATATGTCATAGGCAGTCAAAGACACAAGAGCAGGGGTTCAAACATACAACCCATAGGCCACAAAAGGTGTGATGAATTTGTGATACGCAAAAATTACACTCTACGTATTACCAATCAAGGATGTTAAAATCATTTTAGTTCAGGGGCCACAAACAGCCCAATGTGGTAATAACTTAAAAATGATAACTCCAAATTTTTCTCTTCCTTTTTTGTTGTAGTGTGAAAAAAAATAATGAAAATAACTACATTTACAAACTATTCTTTCATAAATAATGTGAACAACTATGAACAACCTGAAATTTCTTAAGAAAATTAAGTGCAATTTTAATCATATTCTGCCTATCACTACATGTTTTGTGCCTTTGTAGATCCACTGTGATCTGTTAGTTGTAATGCACATGTGTAATTGAGAAGCTGAGGCTTAATATTGTTAAAATTACACTTATTTTTCTTGGGTTGTTCATTGTTCTTCCCATTATTCATATCTTTTTAAATATAGTTTTTAGATGTAAACATTTTCATGATGTAATTTTACATTTTTCACTCTAAAACATAGAGAAAAGTTTGGAGTTGACGTTATTTATAGGTTATTATGTTATTATTTTACTTGTCCAGCCCACTTGAGATCATATTGAGCTGAATGTGGAACCTGAACTAAAATGACCTTCACAGTAGAAGTAGAATCACAAAAGTCATAATTTAGTGGCAACAATAATGAAAACTACAAATATTTTAAAAATCTGGTTTTATTAAAACTTCATGTTGAACTAAATGCAGTGCAACTGGTTTCCTCCTGCCTCCTCCTCCTTGTGTGTTGTCAATTATTGGTTGCAATCCTCCTGATCTTCATCGTGACAGATTTGATGGTGTGAGGGACTCCGCTCTGTCTCCATGTGTCCCACAGGATGTGTGTCCTCTGCTCTCGGCTCTGCTCTGCATCTTCAGGGCAGCCGTTGAGGTTCGCCAGGCCGCACTGGTTGAACCACCATCCAGTCTGGTTGTGCAGAGCGCTGCAGCTCTCCACTGTGCGGTTACTGAAGGAGCAGGATGGATTACAGCCATCGTTGTCCACGTCAGAGGCGCTGAACGGTGCTGTGTCTTGATTCTGATCCTGGTCGTACCCTCGAAATGCATCTCCTGCACAAACACAAGAGCAAAAGCAACAGAAGGTTTTGTCTGAAAGAGCTCATGATGCATTTTTCATCATGTTCTATTTCGTTTTCATATTTTGTTTTCAGTTTTAATTCGTTTTTACAGTAGGTTTGCTTCGATTTAGTTTTTTGTGTGATAAATACGGGATCAACTATGTCAGAAAAATTATTCCTCACACCATTTTACAGAAGAACAAATAAATCAACCATCAACAAAAGACAACTATATGTCACCCATAAAGTTGGAATAAAATATTTTTACCTCTTCACATGAAATTATTGTGACAATGTGATTTAGTCTTGATAAATAAAGTGTAACTGGGACTCAATATGTAATCATTGTACATGGTCAAAGGTGATTACTGATATGTATAAATAGGAATAAAAAGGAGGAACGTGTCTGAAAACACAATTATTCCAATTTTATGGGCAACAGCATGTAATAGATGTTTATTAGTCAGTGTGTTTTCATAGGTGTAAAAAAAAAAGAGAATAAATATTTATTTCTGTTAGTTTTGTAAATACACCATAGTCTCAGTTCTAATTACTTGATAAATCACTGCGTTATTTTTTTATTTTATTCAGCAAAAATTGTGGGGGGGGTTTTTATCCCTGGTTTAATTTTTTTTTTTTTTTTTTATTAATAATAACTTTAGTCAGTGTGGCTGCTCTGTTTTAGTATTACCTGCACTGCCTGCGTATCTGCCCAGGTGAATCCCAAAAAACTGAGTTTCTCCATCCAGGCGGAAATCATCATATGATGCATATGACATGATGTCGTCATGGGAGACGAGAGCGATGTGGAGCTGGAACCGAGTGTCCTTCTGGTTTACAATGTGAAACACTTTCTTCAGGCCCAACCAATGTTCTCCTATAATGAATACAAAGGAAACAGAGGTGACTTATTTGACAAGATGGAAAGTATTTACTGTATTTAAGTATACATTTGATGTTCTTTTACTTTACTGGGACATTCTATCCTCCTTGAAACTTCTACTCCTCTACATGTCAAAGGTTCTATTATCCTTTTATTCTATGACATTTATCTGAATATTTTACACAGTGAATAGTGAAGATTTATACTGCTACACAAACAGCATATATACATATCACATTTACACACATAGTTAAAGATTAAGCCAGTGACATTTCAGATTTCTATGATTTGTTAGCACTTTAATACTTCTATGCTTCATGCAGAACTTTACCTTGTAATGAAATATTTCTATGTTGATAACTGTTGATCCACTAATCCTATCAATACAGGTAAACGATTGATGTAAAATACAGTTTGTCATCATTTCATGGTCATCAGATATGACCCATTTGGACGTTCAGAGGCTCCGTGGTGACCGTGAAAACACCGTCATCCTCTACAACATTGATTCACCAGTAAAACTCATAGAGTTGGCTCAATGACAGCGGATGGACACACTTGGTTTATGTTCAAATTAATGATAGATTTGCTGATAAAGTCACTCTTTCTTCAGTTTTCTGTTTCTGATATAATAACCCTCAACTTCAATCAGAGCTTTAATGAACATCTACATGATCAGTGAATGAAATCTAGGGAAATTGATGATTTTCACTGAAAAAACACAAAATACAGAGGATAGTATTGAAATAAATTGTGATAAATCACTTTTAAAAAGTGAAATCTAAAGAAAAATTCATTTGGGAACTATCACAAAAGTAGCACTGGGTCCATATGGGTTAAATATGTTTTTTGTCTCCCACTGATTTTTATTCTGATAAACACAAAATGTTGTTCCTCACATGTCTGTGTCCTGTTGGCATTCATGTTAAAATAAAACTGAAATCATGTGTCTGGAGTCCAACCTGCGAGGTGTCCGAAGCCGTCAACATAATCAGCCCATGCCCGTTTGAAGTCAGTCAGTCCGTCTGTTCTCCTCTGCATCACTGTCCATCCGCCTCCCATATAATCCATCTCACAGAAAACCTGCAGCACAGGACAGGCTCTGAGCACTGAGCGATGAGTGAGTGATGGGCTGAGAATGAATGGATGAATGATGCTCATGTACCTCAAAGGAGGAGTCCGTATTCTCTGGATGGACGATGTAAATACCACTGGGGATTTTGGGGACGACTGACAGGAGATTGTCCTTGATGTCGCTACAGTCTTGTCCTGGTCAAAACAACTCAGTTCTGTCCTTATGATTTAACTGAACTCACTCACAGAGTGTAAAATAAATTATAATATTTCAGTCATACTGTGTTTGGGTAGAGCAGCTGCAGACAGTTTACAGAGTATCTATAACATTTCAACAGCTTTGTAGGTGAATTATTTAATGTATTGATAATGTGCAATAATATGGGTCAGTGGTTCACAAACTTTTTCAACTTGAGACTCAAAGAATCTATTTTATGTCTCCTCAGGGCCAAGAGCTACAAAAACATACACATTTTGAAGTGACATAACACCTAAATTGTTACCAACTTCTCACCACAAAATAATATATATGAAAGTCTTCTTTTTTATGTATTATATTTCTTTTCTTACTGTTGTCATAAATTCAACATTTTCAACTTTTTTCATTTTGTCAATGTTTTGTTTTGTTTTGTTTACATCTGACTGCATCTTTTATCTCATTTTCATTGTGTTGCAAATTTTTACATTTGTTTAACTTTTCTGTAATTTCATTGCAAATTTCCTCTATCATGGGACTACTAAAATATAATCTTGTTTCATTTTGTTGCACATTTTACCTTTTCATCATTTTCATGTTGTTTAATCTTTTACATCTTGTTACATTGTTTTTGTCGGTTGTCATTTTTGTCTCGTTACGCTCTGTTACCTCCCTTCTGAGAACTTGGCCAACATTTATATAGTCTTCCCATACTTGAATTTGGAAAATGAACACAAAACATGTCATATTATTGTTATGTATTATTACATATGTTACCCTGATAATTTATGACCCAATAAAACAGTGCTGCGACCCATTTTGGGTCCTGACCTAAGTTTGGCAAAAGCAGCTATAGATTTACTCAAATTTGCTCTAGGACTTGAAATTTCCATTGTATTTACTTATTTATTTTTCATTGAATTCTGTTTTAAATATAAAATACTGAACGTAAGCCCCTGAAATGTTAAATACTTGTAATACTTAGCATTTTGACCATTTTTATTTAGTCTTTCAGTTTGGTTTAGGATGTCAGTTTAGTTTTAGTTAGTTTTGCAAACGTTTAACTAGACTTAGTTTTATTTTCAGTTCAGTTTCAGAGTTGACTAGTTTCCTTTTAATATTGTCTAATGAGGCCTGTATTTGTAGAAGCTGAAAATGAAAGGTCAGAAAAAGGTCCCATGTTCCCATTTATGAATGGTCCCATGTTGTGCAAGGTCATTCTATTCTTGTACACCAACTGTCTGTGACTTTTTTTATTATAAGTCATACACCAATAAGCTGTTTTAGTTTTTATTGAGTTTTCATGTTTTGGAAAAATTATTTGTATTTTAATTATTTCAACAACACTATCCATTGCTAGTTTTAATTTGGTATTGACAGTATTGTTATGTTTTGTCTCTTTTATGCAGCTAGTGTTTAGTCGAGAACAAACACACTTTAGTTTCTTCATTTAGTTTTAGTTTCTTCATTACTCCGCCCCCCGAAGGGGAGGTGAGGGTATTGTTTTTGGTTCTGTCTGTCTGTCTGTCTGTTTGTCAGCAACTTTACGCAAAAACTACTGGACCAATTTCCATGAAATTTTCAGAAAAGGTGTGAGGTGGTCCAGAATAGATCCCATTAAATTTTGGTG
>JAPQRP010000008.1:8430561-8453735 GCA_037367295.1 Apogon hyalosoma
TGCCCCAGGGCAGCTGTGGATACAGATGTAGTTTACCACCACCAAAGTGTGAATGTGTGAGCGAATGAATAATGGATTCACTGTACACGCTTTGAGTATGCATTCATAGAAAAGCACAATATAAATCTAATCTATTATTATTATTATTATTATTATTATTATTATTATTATTATTGACACTTTAACAACCTTGTAAATGAACATGAATTCATTTATTTTCTGCATTTTAAAGTAAACTGAGAAAGGGAACAATAATTGCTCCGTGTCATTTGTTCTCATCTTCATGCTGCTTTAGTACAAGTGTGTTAAAGATACAGTTATCAAAACAACAATCAGCCTAATTTCCATTAGCTGTGTTGTATGAAACAATGTGAAAAGTTGCAAAAAACAAAAATGTGACTTAATGTGTGTTTCCATTAACGGGTATGGAGCTCATAAATATTCAAGACTGTGTCATGTCACCAGTAAGTGGCATGGTACATTACACATGGCTCCAATGAACAGAAAAGATAAACAGAGGAAGAATACATGAATGATGGTCAATGATAGGAAGTACGGAACCAGAAGGGACAGAACATTGCCTCTCTATTTTTTTTTTGTTTTCCATCCATATAATCTTACATGAACAATATTTCCAAGAACAATCTGGTCTCCCTATCAGTCTACACAATCTGTTTTACCAGACATTGTTTCATACTTTATTGTAATATAACAGCTGATCAGTCATGTACAAATAAATTTTAAAAAGAAGTTTCTGTTTCCTCTATGTGCATTGATCCTTTTGCAAAAAAGGCAAAATTCACCTCTTGTGACCAAAGAAATCTACTGTTAATGTTTTGAAACTACATTGTTCTTAGTTGAGTAAAATCTAACTCTGCTTCTGATCATTCAGGTGACTCCGGTGAGACCTCCTCGATGACCCTACAAGAGTCGATGCCAGTGCTGCCGATGACGGAGGGCGAGGAGCTAATGCCTTCCATCCCTGAGGGTCTAAGTTCAGACCTTCTGATGGACATGGAAACCGTTCTCTCTGGGTCGCACATGGACAGAGACAGCCTGCTCACCTGGCTATAGACACACACAGCCCTCTCCTAAATATCGTTTGAGATGAGATCAAGTCTTCGTAACATGACTGAGATTTTTTGGAGGATTTTTTTCTTGCTTCAGAAGTGGTACAGAACAACATTGCTGAGAGAATACACTATTGTTGTGATGGACATCTAACACTAAACACACCCCGAGGAGTGAAATAATCTGACTCTCGCAGAAGGTGGTAAGCTGCAGGTATTGTCTTTTGTTTGGGTCTGAATCTACAGGAATCTAAGGCAGAGCATCCACATTTTAATGTGACACTGATGATGATGCTCATAAAGTCCATCACAGTGAATTTTAGAGTGCAGATTTGTTTTCTTATCATTCCCACTGGGCTAACACTGTGTACAGTAAATATTGCAAACTGTAAACTCTACATCTAACAGCTGATGACTGTCTCAGAAGCCAAAAATAGGTCTGATTTCACTACAAGCAGCATAATTACCTGTTTACTACACATATTAACAGCATGTTTTTATGATTTCCATGGTTGCTGAACAAATAACAGAAAAAACGCCAGGACTGACAACGGGATATTTAACAGCAATTTATCTGGATGAGCACTACATTGAAAGTATTAACCCAATAAGCTTTCCTGATTATTTTGATGTTTACATTTTTGTCGCCCTTGGATTCACAGGTGACTGGTATCATTGTAGCTCACACTACAACTGATGGTGCAAGTATGCTCCCTTGTGGTGAAGCTCCACAGCCATAAGAACACTAATAAGAAACTTAGGAAATAGTCTGTGATATTTAGAGAAATGGAAAGTCTGATCACAGGACTTCCCTTTTACAAAAAGAAGTCCTATGATATACAGAGAATAGCTAAAGCAAATCACGGGCATAGCATAATGTTGTCCAATACAATACAGGGTTTCCCCCAGGAAATTTTCATCCAGATGCATGTGGTCTCATGATCTATTTAGTAAGAGAATGGCTACACTCACCACAAATATTTGATACATGAGGTGGTGCCTGAAGGTCTTACTTCTTTAAGTGCTTACAATTACTGAGATGTTAGTCGGTTTCTACCCTAAAAACTACATGACAGCTAAAACCATAACCTTAATGTGAATACTTTGGCACTATAGTATTAGATTGTGTCATATTGTTATATGTTTCTGTAGTCTCATACAAGCAGAAATGGAATATAAGCGTCACAAAACTAGAATTTTAATATATTTTATTGCACAGCTGTGACTACCCCTGTCAAAGGAAAAAAAATGACACTTCGGTCAATCAGTCTTTAGTGCACTGTGACTTCAACTCTTTACTCATGCATTCATTAATTCATTGGTGGTAAAAGCCCTGTGATCATTTTGTAACATTCAACTATTTTTCCTCATTTCCCTGCTACTGGTTAGGTGCATTCCTAATATTCTCCTTTTTCATATTATAGCAAATTATATAGCCAGTGGACAAGGGAAGACATTTTCCCTCAGTGAAAAACATGAAACCTGCATCATTCTTGGCCAGTTTTAAGTTTTAAGCCCCTTAACTACCAATATTCTACGCTTTATGTTTTGCTCACTGAATGCTTGAAGTAAACATCCAAATCTGCATAACTGTCATTTACAATATTAGATACAGCAGTTTAATGTAATTGCAGGCCTACCTGAAAAATTTTCACTACAATATGTTAATATTATGTATAAATAACTGTAAACTGATAAATGCATAAGTAAATCAGAAGCATGGTTAGCTGTGAGGTAAAGTGCACATGATTGAAAGTGTCTTGGTTTATACCATTAAGGTATTTGTTAGCTGCTACTGTGCAGAGTTTTTAAGTCTTCTGACAGATTTGTTTGGGTTCATGTTGTCACCTCTGGGTGAGAATGATTAAAACATGCTTTAAATCAGGCCTTAAGTCCAAATGGAGTCAGCACACATCACAGAGCCCATTGTGCCTTCTTAGAGAGTGACATACTAATGCAGATGTTACTTTGCTACTACAGTTTAATTGCAGTTGCTATTAGGTGCTGTAACCTTCCCTCACATACACAGTTCAATATGGGGATCTCTCCATCAGTTAGATGAACTATATTAAAAGTATATAATCAGTTTTTATCCACTGGGATGTGTCTGCAGTGTGTTTTTATATTTTAAGCGTATCTGGATTTGAATAAATAGTTGAATTGGTGAGAGCATTTCTTCTGACCAGCCTTCTTTTTGTATACATTATGTAAAAGGTAAACATCCCCAGAGTAAAGAGCTAATTCATCTATTTGCAATGTTTCCTAAATTAAAATACTGTGGTCCTAATGCAAAACACTACCTAGCCTATTATTTATCTTAGCATGTGTGACACTCGCTGTGTATGTTACGTACTATAATGATGTTTATTATTCTATCTGCAGAGTTCGGAGGCAATCAGAACTGTTTTGTACCTTTTTATGCATGTGCTTTATATAAATATATTTCTTACTCTCACTGTAATCATTTTAAAGGAGTTTCTGTTTAATAAACTTTCAAATACACCTGAAGAATTGTGGTTTGTAATAAATTCATGAATTTTCTTGTAATTTTAAGTACTTTCTTGTTAATAAATTACAAAACTCACACATTAGTATTTTAGTGCAGTATCCACTTTTTAGTGTAAATACAGAAACTAAAAATAAAAACATTTGTGTATGTAAAGTTGTATGAAGCATATTCACAGCTTGACTCACAATTATAACAAAGTAACTCAATTGGAATTAACCAACCAGAAACTGATTTATATACTGAATCAGTGCTGACTGATTATCACTTTATTTTACCAACAGTGATTACTGTTAGTTCCCAGCAGAGAATTGTAGATACTTTGCAGTTCCATAAATGTGTTGATATCTAAACAAGGAAAAGGGGATTTGTCATTTTGAAGGGGTGTGTTACACAACAGGGAAAACCCAGTGAATACCACTGAGCACAGCAGCCAGGC
Source organism: Apogon hyalosoma (assembly GCA_037367295.1). Lineage (NCBI taxonomy): Eukaryota > Metazoa > Chordata > Actinopteri > Kurtiformes > Apogonidae > Apogon > Apogon hyalosoma. Next base: position 8,434,577 of record JAPQRP010000008.1, read on the forward strand.
TTCAGTAACATGATTCGGTTACAAGTCTACTCATCTACATCAGAGATCAGAGTCTGTAAGTATTTTCTCCCCTGAGAATATTTCTTATAGGTAACTTTCTCACTTCACATTCTCACACATTTGTTCATAGTTTTGCCTCCTGATTTAGACGAGCTTTTGCAATTAGATTAGAAAATGTCATAGCATATTTGGCTTTTTGCATAAACAGGATTTTAAATATTTGTACGCTATATGTACTTCTATGTATCAAATACACACAGCCTTGTATTTTTAATGTTATTTATTTATTGACAATTTTCTTGGGTTTGCTGAGATGTTTAATATAATACCTTAGACACAGTAAATTAGAAGTTTATTCCAATCCATGAATTGAAAAAGCTGTCAATGGTTACATGATTTACGTTTTTATTTATTCTTATTCATTTTTATTTATTAACCTTCTTGATATTCATGAATGAAAATTATGGTTCACAGGCACTATCATAAGTTTAAGTGCGACTATTCTTTTTCGTTTTTTTGTTTTTTTTTTGTTTGTTTTTTGCCTTTAATTCTAATAATAATGAAACGGGTTCATTGATAATCTGTTTTTGTGTTTTGTTTAGTTTTTCAGGTATTTTCGCGTACTATTTTTCCAGTAAAACGTCAACATGACAACAAAAGCTGTCATTATTTCCATGTTTCTGGTACTGTGGTGTACTAAAATGTGGATGTCTGGACATCACCGTGACTGTGGTACTCCTGACATTATCTATGGGGTTATCCCGAGGTATATTTTAACCTTCAATTTGTACATTTGCTCTGTTTCATTTCAGTTTAATCATAACCGGAAATAGAGGCAGTGACGAGAAGCTTCCGTGGGAAACGGGACTTTCCGCCCGTATCGAGACACTACGAGACGGTAAGATTCAGAAACCACTGAAAATGAGCAAACACGTTATGATAGATGCTGTGCTTTCGCGCAAGATATAGTCCTAATTCTTATTTTTCCGACCGCAGACTGAGGGTCATATTTAACGAGCAGGAAAGTTTGACCGTCATTGACGTTAGCAGGTGTTAGCTTTAGGCTAAACTAGCGGGAGTGAACGGACAGCAGATTAGCTAAATGTTGATGTCATACAGCCATATTGTTATAAGCTATTAATTCAACACAGAAGTAGAATTATTGAAATAGAAAGGACGTTACTCATGGTGGCTTTTGTATAATTTAGTGGTACTAAAGCCCTGATAGCACAACAGGAAGGGAGTGTTGATTGAATTCAGACATCCTGAGAAGTACCTGGAAAGTACCTGACATACCCAGAAAAATACAAAGAATGAGTCAGGAAATAGTATGTTTACCCCACTCAAAGGTTCTTTTTTTCTGCTTAGAAAAATGTAGATTCTATATGTTGTAGATTCTATATGTTGTGTATATATATATATATATATATATACATATTTGAATTATAGATTTTTTCACTTACGTGTAGTAAGTGAAATGTCCTGAGGTAGCCTAATTCTTCACAAAATAACATTGGCTACTCAGTAATGAGGGGATCTGTCTGAAATGTGTGATCATAAATGACAACAAAGCATTGTAGAGAAGTCAACATAGTTTTCATTTGGACTGAGTGCTGTTAAACAAATAAATAAATACCATTGTCATTTTAATGTGTTGGTTCTGTGCCTAAGTGGTACTATGGTTGGGGAAAACCCTGCAGTCATTTAGAAATAACTTGTATGTTTAACCTTTTTTCTACAGGTGTCACTGAAGTCACAGGACTGCCATTATCCCTACCAAAAGAAGGATAACATTTTCTTATTGTGATTGTACCATTCAACTATGGAGGTGTAAACACCCCCGAAAGGGATGTCCGATATGGGGGAGGGGTTTGAGAGCATTTATCCCTTGGTCTGTGTGTGTGGTTGAGGATTGAGAATTTTTTTTATTTTACTCATAATCCCATAACACATGTTTAAGCTTAAATGTCTAGGTAAAATGTTAATAATGTATGTGTTGAATGCACAAGATGACAAATTGTTCACTGATCCAGGGTGATCTAACCACACCCTAAGATGATAATACAGGTGTGAGAATTTATTTAATTTGTCAGCTTCTGTTGTTACAGGACAGGGTGTAGTGTTTTGCACAGGCTTCTTTTCGAACATTATGTTCTGGAGTGGAAAGAAACATTTAAGTTTCCAGGATTATGGCAATAGCACAGATAATGCAGGGTGAAGTGTAAATAAGAGGTGGTACATGGGAAAAGAGAACCATTGGATGTGGATACAATATGCTAGTGGTAGTCAGGCTGGTAGTTTTGTTTCTTGCTCATATAAGTGCTTAAGTTTCATACTAAGGCAACCGTCAGTTTCTTTTTCACTGTCTTATCATGTGGGTTAAACCCCCTCCTCTCTAACTTCTATTTTCCATTTGTGTATGTGTGAATGAGTGAATGAGACCTTGGGTATTCTCAGACCTCTTCCCCTAATGATGGACATCTCTTTTACCTAATATCACTGTACTTCAATCCAAGAATGGAAACACTTGTTCAACTGAAAAACAGCCAGTTTTTGATGGGTCTGTGTCGCAACGGGCCTCCACCTGATCTGCAGTATGACAACTCCTCAGGTATCCATCCATTTATTGCCATTTACTTCCTCTGTATGACATGGGTTTAGTAGTATTTTTAATCTGTTTTTTGAATCTCCTTTCTCCTCTCCAGAGCTCTTCCGCATCTCTACTTTTGCCCGATTCCCAGCTTCAGGAGTCACTGAACGGAGTTTAGCGAGGGCAGGTTGGTTCTACACTGGTGTTGGAGACCGTGTGCAGTGCTTCAGGTGTAATGTGACCGCAGAAGGCTGGCAGGCTGGAGACTGTCCAACAGAGAAACACCGACAGCTCTCTCCCTCCTGCTCCTTCATCCAGAGCCTCCCTTCTACTGCCAACCTGCTGTCCTCCTCTCACTCTGCCTTCTCCCCTCTCCGCATCGCCCCGTCCATACCAGTAAGACCAAACAGAAAACATCTGCAACAAACCTACCTTATGCGTTTTGCATGTCTTAACTCTGATATACAGCTATTCTCACACTTAGAATATTGGGAAATTGTTCTGCAAGTGTTAACACAACTCTGATCAACACTCAAGACTAAGACATCTTAAAATAGTTTAACACATTTTTTTATTTCATAAACAGAACAGTTCTGTTTGAATGTGGCTCTAGGACATTCATTCACATATATGTGAGAGTTTGTATAGAAATTAATGCAAGGAACTACTCACTTTCTAGGCAAATCCTTCCCTCTATTTGCACTCATTAATTTTTATTCTGCTTCACTTAAAGTTATCTATTAACAGCTTTTCCTTTGTCACCTGCATTTTAACTCTTTCTCTAATGACATAATACTGTATTATGTACTTTATAACAAATAAAGAATATTTAGATCCCTGGGCTTTATTTTATTTTATCTTTTTATATTTGCATTTAATCAAACTCAAGGAAATTCTGCTCTGGTAAAAAAAAAAATAAAAAATCTAATAACACTCAGCAAATTAGAGAATAAATGTGCTCATTATTTGTTCTTCCAGCTCTCTGCTCCAGGCCCAGCTGGTCCAAATGCTTCAGTAAACCAAGGTGAAGAGCCAGTTGGCTACCTAAATATGGGCTTCTCTGCTCTGCCACCCTCCAGCCCGCTTAGCTCTCGTGGTGTAGAAGACATGTCCCACCAAAGACCAACATGCCACAACCCCAGCATGCGCAGAGAGCAGGACCGTCTGGATTCCTTTCACTCGTGGACACTCTCCATCATCACCCCTGCTGAGCTTGCTAAGGCTGGCTTCTACTACCTGGGCCAGGGTGACCGAGTGGCCTGTTTCAGCTGTGGAGGACAGGTCTGTGTTAGAGCAGTAAGATCTAATGTCAGGAAGAGCATTAGTTCATTATGTTTTTCATCTAGTGGCAGTAGATATTATGTAAGCCTTAACCAAGTCATTTACAGGTTTTGATGTAAAACCTCTGTGTGTTAGAGTGGTCATTCATCTATTGGTACTTTCTAAATGACCAGACCTTCTTGTTGATGTTCACAGTTGAGTAACTGGGAACCAGGTGACAGAGCTGTATCCGAACACCAGAGGCATTATCCAAACTGCCGTTTTGTCAGAGGGGACAGAGCTGACAACGTGTCGCTGGCCGGAGCTGCAGGTGCTGCATCTGGAGCCATTACTGCCCAGCTGTCAGCAGGAGCTCCAATCCTCAGTAATGTGTCCAATCCAGCCATGCAGCAGAGTGAGGAGAGACTGCTCACCTTTGTGAACTGGCCATCTCGTATTCCTGTGAGGCCAGATCAGCTGGCGAAAGCTGGCTTTTACTATGTAGGTAAGGACAAGATATCAAAGACAATAGATACATATGTGTAGAGAATAGAGGGTTCTCTAACTGGTGTGAAACGTAACACCACATGACCATGAATTTCTTAGAAAGAATTTAATCATAATGTGCTCAGTGGTGTAGTTTCTCTTATCTGCTTTGCAAGGTGTTAAGTACCCATAAAAGGGTTTATAATATTTGTATTTTGTTTTTATTCAGACTTGTATTGAGCTGGAAAGTCCCTGGAGAGGAAAAAACCCTTAAAGGGGACACTTACACTTAATAAACACAAAACTGTCTTCAAAATGAAAATTTAAGAGAAGACCAAATATGTATTAAAATTAGTTTCACGCAGTCATTCTTTTCCCCTGAAATCCCCTCAAAACTTTTATTGCCATGTTGAGGTAACACCATTTAACTCCTGTGTAAAGGTCGCAATGATGATGTGAAGTGTTTCTGCTGCGATGGAGGCCTGCGATGCTGGGAGTCTGGAGATGACCCTTGGGTAGAACATGCTAAATGGTTCCCACGGTAAATGCCACTGTTTATTTTATCATTTATGTTAACATTGGTTTGTTATCGCAGCATATGTGTTAGATGTATGTGTAAACTGCACATTTATCTTATGGTTAATCCCAGGTGTGAATATTTGCTACAAGAGAAGGGACAAGAGTTTGTTCACCAGATCCAAGCCCGCTTTCCTCGGCTGTTTGAGCAAGTTAGTAATAAACAAAAACAAAACCTCTGCTCTTAGTTTGAACATGTGGAAAAGAAATAACTATATTTTTGTCTCTCCAAAAGCTTTTAACAAATGGAGATGGTTCCAGAGAGTTTGTGGATCCACCTGGTAAGTTTGCAACCAGTAAAATGTCTTTGTGTTATATGTGAATGACTGCCATGACCTTTTTTTTTTTTGTTGCTATCGAATCACAGTTAGCACTTGATCAAAACTCAGATGTACCTGATTTACTGTAGCATAAACAACAAACAAATATGGATGAACTAAGTCTTTCATTGTTAAAATTGTACAAATAAAGAGAACAGATGAAGACTAAAATTAGCTTTATTGCTGGTCAGTGAACATAAAATGAAATTCCTCAGCAAAATTGAGGTGCCCAAACTCTTGTATTTTCTCTTAACAGTTAAGTTCAACATCAGTCATTCTAACATGTCCTGTATCCTCCACAGTGGTTCACCTCGGTCCAGGTGAGGAGCGTTCTGAAGATGCCATCATGATGAACACACCTGTGATTAAATCAGCCTTAGAGATGGGTTTCGATCGCAGTCTAGTCAAACAGACAGTTCAGAGCAAGATCCTGACAAGTGGAGAGAACTACAGAACGGTCCAGGAGCTGGTGTCAGACCTGCTGAGTGCTGAAGACCAGAAAAGGGAAGAGGAGCGTGAGATGTTAGCAGAGGCTATGGCATCTGGTAGAGTTTACATATGTCATTCATGAAAAAACCAAGACTTTCACCCACTTTTATTGGTCTTTGTCAACCTTCAACAACCACTTTTTTTTCATTCTTTTCCTTTTAGATGGCTTCACATTTGTGAAGAGACACCAGGCTGCACTGATCCAGCGTCTGAAGAGTGTTGAGCCAGTACTAGAGCATTTAAGAGAGCAAAATGTGTTAAGTATGTCCCTTTTTAATGAGATTTTCTATTCTGGTTTATGCTAGTAGACAGTGCGTCATTTGTTATATATCTGTAATTACAGATTTGCACCTTTAGAACATCTCAGATAATCAGTTGACAGCTTATCGCAACCACATAACTGTTTTGGAATATTGAGGATTCAGTTTGCTTTGACAACTTGAATGTCCCTCTTAGGGGATCAATAAAGCATAACTTACCTTATGAACTGACAAATCTGCAGACTATCCAAATGTTCATGAAATTTTAGATGTCTCTGGATACATTGTAACTCTTCTTCCTGTCTCTCACTCTACAGCTGCTGAGGAGTACAGTGGTCTTCAGGCTCAGACCACAGCCCAGCAGCAAACCGCCAGGCTCATAGAGCTGGTCCTCACCAAGGGCAACGCTGCTGCCGAGGTTTTCCGTAACTGGATCCAGAAAAACGATGTCCACCTGCTCAGAGATCTCATGGGTAAGCGATTGTCATAGATGAATGGAAGAACACATGCCTTTTGTTTCATATAAGTGGACAGATCAAACTGAAAATATTACATTTCACTTTTTTTTTAACTGACTTCTTTTTAGAGCATGTTTACTGATTCAGTAGTGCAATGACACATTTCACAGTTCTTTTTTACTTTTTCAGCCCAATCTAATGAAGCCGCATCACCAAGCCAAGACTTGTCAGGTATGAACATCTTCAGTATGTTAATCGATAAAAACAATAAACAAGATATAAACAAGAAACAGTGTCAGGTTATAGCAAATATTTTAGTAAATAGTCCAATTAAAAGCACTGCTGTTTTTTTTTTCATGCATGTATTTTACCTTTTTTGTATCCAACATTATAGATGAAGTAAGTTGTACTTAAATGTCTGGGAAAATGGTACTACAGTTGTTTTCTTCAGGCTGCTGAATAAAATCATCCAGATTATATTCAAGTGGTTATAACAGAAGGTTTTTGGGTAGTTCGGCCTATATGTGGGCAAAAGTGCAAAAACTGTTAATCAGTAGACATAACTGAAGTAGCATGATCTGCAAATTTGGCAACAGCAAAAAAAGGGAACATGCTGTATGCTAATAAACTATAAAACCACGTATTTAGATGACAAAAGCCTATTTGTACATGCTGCTAATTTGAACCATTGAGAAGTCATGAATTTGAAACTGAAAATGTGTGGGAACACTTTTTTGCAAATTAAATCCATTTCCTCAAGCAAGTACTAACTAACATCTTTGTTCCTGTGCAGACCTCCCCATGGAGGAGCAGCTGCGGCGGTTACAGGAGGAGCGGACCTGTAAGGTGTGCATGGATAAGGAGGTCAACATTGTGTTCATCCCATGTGGACACCTGGTGGTGTGCAAAGAGTGTGCACCATCACTGCGAAAGTGCCCCATCTGCAGAGGCCTGGTTAAAGGCACAGTCCGAACCTTCCTCTCATAACCACTGGGCCATGCTCCTCATTTATTACAGCGAATAGTTGAATGTAAGCAATATGTTTATTTTGCAGGAAAGAAGCGCAAGGAGCCTTTACTGACTGATGTGAATCCAAAAACTGATTTGAAATGCCTTTATGGTCTTAATAAAGTACAAAGAAATAACATTTTAGAATTTAGACATTTTAGAAAGCTACTATTCTGTGTAACTCATATACTGAAGAATTCTCACCTTTAGGGGTTTGTTTCTTTTCTGTGTAAAAAAACATGGTGTTCTCACATGGTTATGGGTTCATACTTGACTAAGCAAACTGACTTGTTCTACCCTAAATGCTTTTGATTCCAGCTCTCAAGCCGAATTTATTAGATCTCCTGTTAGTTGTTGGGATAGAAATTTTACAAATATTGCATTAATTTGAAACTACTGACATGATGTAACAGCAGACCACTGCCTATGTTTTACTTCAATATTATAAAGTTATGTTAACCAACTGTGTCCTTTAGCAAATTCCAGCTTGTGTCAAAGTTGAATCATCCATTTTAATAGTTCGTGCCAAATATAACCAAAAGAGGTAAGTACAGACTGAGGAACTCCCATCACCTTCTACTTGTTTAGGTCCTACATTATGTTTGTTGACCTTTTTGTTTGGCTAAATCCCCAAAGTAAAAAAAGTTTCCGTGCAAGAGTACAGTTTACATCCTGAAGTTGCCAAATATTTTAGACATTTTCATGCATCTATAGAAAGACATATCAAAGATGAACCACTTAACTAAAAAGTTTGAGTGCAGTTGCTACTAAATCATACATACCGCTTATATTCACTTGTATTTTACCAAAAATTACAACTTCTACTCAAAATGTCTAGAGCCCCCCCCATCCATTGAGCAACAATTGTTGACTGCACCAGGTTGAGTCAATATAATGACTGTCAGCTACATGATATACAATGCAGGAATTAAACACCATATGCTTAAGATGCCAAACATCAGATGAGTCAGTGATGAAGACACTCATCAATATTTACATTTTTAAAACCACAATGCTTTCAATGAAATATACAGAAACAAGCAGGCTTAATTTGTGAAGGTTGTTTGTCCTAGAACGTCAGCAGGAAAAATAGATACTTTTCAGAAATATTTTATAACATCCATCCTTTGAGTTCATTTTCTGCATGTATTTTGAAATTACATGACAAAATTGGTTTTATATACACATAACACAAAACGCACAGGGACACAATTTTAGTTTGTACAAATATTTATTATTCCACGTCTCTTCAGCCACAGTTTAGATGATGCCAATCTGTAAAGAAAAAAAGCAGACGCATTAGTGTTCATCAACAAAATGAATACAAGTGTATCTGCACTCTGTATCTGGCATCAGTGGTTCCTTTGAATGCATCACAGACAGTCAGTCAAAATCAAAGTTTACATCACTTGCACAGATTCTCAACTATTTTGTAAAGATACCCTGTGAAGTTCTAGACCTTTAAAATATGGTAGTCCTGCTGGTACAAAACTCTACTACTGGTGGAATGATGTGCTTCATGCACCAACAAAACCAGGAAAAGGGATAATGAACATTGTTTTATATGCCCTTTGAAGATACTGGATTTGGAAATATTTAGTGATAAAAGGCTACTGATCTGTTTATATGACCTTAAAGACAATATTTTAGTGACCAACATTAAAAGTCAAACCTTTGTAAGAAACCTCAACAGGGTACTTCCACATTTATCTAAAAAATATTTCAAAACTAAATTATACTGGATTGTTAAATGCAGGACTCACCTTGTTTGCAACATCCAATGCATCATAATCTGGTGCGAGACGAACGTATGCCTTCTTCTCACCATCAGGCCTGAACATGATTAGAAAGAAATTTAAGGTGAAGCAACACAACAGGGTTTTTAAGATTATCAAATAAAATCCTTTTACATAAAGGACAACTATAAATAGCCAACACATCACAGGAGTTCAACTAAAACTGTAGACAACCCAACTTTACATATTCAATATGAACATAATCTAACTGAAGTTAGCCACCACTATAAAAAAATAAAAAATATTGGTCTAAATTGTACAACTTTAAGTTGTGAAAGAGTTTACTTTGGTAATGATTACCATCACAAAAGTTTGTGCAACTAGGTCTACATTTGTGAACAAGCAAAACTAGCAGAATTCAGACAACTCAAGCAGCCTGCTCAGGCATTGGAAATGGGACTTTACATCTTAACCCTTGGGTTTCACTCTTTACCTGATGAGTGTGTTGACTTTGGCAACATCAATGTCGTACAGCTTCTTGACTGCGTGCTTGATCTGGTGTTTGTTTGCCTTGACATCCACAATGAACACAAGTGTGTTGTTATCCTCAATTTTCTTCATCGCAGACTCCGTTGTCAAGGGGAACTTGATAATGGCATAGTGATCCAACCTGCCAGGGAGAAGAATAGGTACACATTACACCACCACACTTGATAAAAAGCTTGTTTTGGTCTCAATGATGCAATAAAAATCCCTTTTAGTGGTAGACTGGTGCATCAGTAGTTTAAGTGTGGAATCATGTAGTTCATACTTTGATCGCTATTACCATCATGTGCGCCAGGTCTATTGAATTCCCATGTATCTTCTATATGTAAACAGAATAACTTACTTGTTCCTGCGAGGAGCACTCTTGCGGGGATACTTAGGCTGCCTGCGGAGACGGAGGGTTTTAGGGCGACGGAAGGTGGGAGAAGTCCTGACTTTCTTCTTCCTCTGGCTGTGTACACCTTTCAGTACAGCCTTCTTGGCCTTCAGAGCCTTCGACTTGGCCTCAGTCTTGGCAGGGACAGCTAAGACAGACAAAAAGTTTTAAATATGTGTCACTTAGGATTAATTAGCCAACACCAAGCATCTACAATGCTACTGACAACATATTCATTGGGTCAAGACCCTTCATGTGAAATTCTATTAGTCCTTTATCTACTATTTTGTTATTTACTACTCCACAAAACTAGGAGCCCAAACCCTGAGAATTTTGCAACAGTTAAAGTACGACAAATTGCAACAAAGTCCAGTCTCAAACCGCATAATATAAGTCTTAATCTAAATCTTTAGTATTAAATGTACATTTTTCGTATCTTAATTATAATATAGTGTCACTATACCCAGGTGTGCAAGCCCACAAGCCATCCATACTGTGAGAACACGTAGCATGAAAGCGCAAACCACCATCACCACTCAGGTCATCAAACAGAACAAGTCTCTAAAAATAGGTGAACACTGACGTTGATGAGATTTCCTTCACTTCTATAACAATAATGTCGCATTAACTTAACTTTCACGTGTTTCAAACACCTCCCTAGCTCATCGAATGCTAATGCTGCCACAAAAAGAGCCCTTTACATTACAGACAAAAAACATTACTACGAGTTTACAGAAGCAAGTTAACGTAAGATATCCATAGTTATTAATAAAAGTTAAGACTCAGCACGTAATCTTAGCTGTAGTTACAAACGTTTTAGCAAATAGTTAATATGCTAACGTTAGCTTAGCATCACGTTCCCAGACACGCCGGAGCGTCACTATGCGTTATCAATGTATTTTCACTAATGGTAGCAATAATGTGACATGAATTACATACGAATTGGTACATCCTTTTATTTCGAACCCGTATATCAACTCTCCGTTGTATTACTCGAGCATTTTTAAGAGTTAATTCATTCAATTTTAAAACGTAGACAGACCTTCCTTCTTCACCTTCGGTGCCATGTTGAGAAAGGAAGATTTGGTGGGGTTTCCTGCAGTATAATGCATGGGCGAGATCTCACCGTTGATATATCGCGATAATTAAGAAAGCGTGCTTGAATCTACATAGTAAATCGGTTTTCAAGTCATAACATAAAAGGTTTCGAAAATTAAAAACAATAAGAAACTTTTTACTAAACTACGATAAACCCTTAAAACTTACATTTATTTTCTTTCTTTATTGTATTTTTTCCTCTCATGTGTTTATCATTTAAACCACGCTTTTTCCATCCATCATATTATAAAAAGTTTAAAATGAGGACTAATAACTGTTATCATAGGTTTATTAAAATGTACTTAGAAAATGTACTTACATTGGTTTCTTACAAGTAATAGACACACACATTTGTAGCATTTTCTGAAACAATTAAATAAAATTAGAATATGAAATGTGTGAACACCCCAATAACTAAAACATCCATCACCTCGATATTTCATTTCATGAAACAGACATGACAGATAATTAAAGAAAAATATTTGTAATAGTACATTAGCATTGACTATTCTAATATTTTTAAAGCAAATGTAATAACTTTGGTGAAGTTTTTAATTAAACCAGATAATTCCCCAAATATTCTTATTGTAATTAATTCAACTCAGATATTTGAAGCTTTTTCGTCCTCAAAAAAAAGTATCAGTTGTTTTATTAAATAAACATAACCAAACTATTGACACACAAAAAAAAAACATATCAACAATATCTGCAATGGTAATCTTAGATTTTCATTTCCTTCAGGTGGTATTTTCCTTGTCCACCAGTTTTAGACTGTTTTACCTGTAGGTACATTAAAGACATGTTCCTTTGGTAATATGCACAATATCACGACAATACACTTTTTACCCAATCAGGTAATTTATTTCAGATTGGGTTCTGCTTCTGCCTCTGACTGCAGCAAAACTTTGTAAGACTTATCCACAGATAGTCATGGCTTAAAATAATCAAATGTTCAGATGATCCGTTTTCCCAGTTTACAGGTTTCTATAGTTATTCATTTAATTTTAATGTAATGTGTCCGTTTAACATTAAAACATATTCTAAACCATATTAATTTCTTGATGCCTTGCTCTCTTTCACATATATGGAAAATTACAGTCATGAACACAGAACAAATGACAAAAATTATACATTAAATACAAAAAAATTTATTTTATATTCATACATATAGAACACAAAGCAGAATATTGAAAATATGTCAGGGTCCAGGTCCATCTTTTACAACAGCCTGAGGGCATCAGTCTCCTCTACTGCTCCTGTGGATGGAATTTCTTCTCCTTTTTCCTGACGGGGGCAAGAAATTATTAATGTTTTCTGACCAACATGTTGTCATGTCAAACTGAAATCTGCCTGATGGTCTTCTGCCACCATTCTTACTTTTCCATTTTAGCACCAGATGAAGTTGATCCTGTTTTCTTTGATGCCGTCTTCTGTTTTTCTGTCACTTCTGTCTGCATTTTTCTCATTTTCTTCTTTGCCTTTGTTTTCTTTTCCCCTTCTGTTTGAGAAATATTTTCTCCTTTCTGCTCTCCACCCACTGCCTTTTTCTGTCCTTTTGTAGGTGTTTTTTTCTTCATTAAGGAGCGAGGAGTTGTACAAATTGTGCTTCTTTTGGGAGGTTTCTTCGCAAGACGCCGCTTCACTTTACTGATTTAAAAACAAAACAAAAAAAAAAACAGCAACAGACTAGTGAACCTTTACAAATTTTACACATAGAATTCATTATTTCAGTAACAAGGATATAATTACAAGGAATAAATAAATACATTTATCTTTGCTTTTAATGGAACTTTATATTAATCATCCAAGTTCTTTACCTGTGTATCTTCTTGAAGCCAATCATATAGTCAGGTACAGGACAGCCAGCTTGTTTGATCACATTAGCAATGCTATTAAAAAAAAGTACAGTATGTTCTGCATTAAAACAAGAAGAAGTACAAATTGTGTACACCCATGTTGCTGCAAAAGGCACTTAAGGGAGTACGTTTTTTGTCTCAAATCTGTTGGCTGTTCCCATTTGGACCAAGTCATTTTCAGCCAGTCACAGACTCTACATATGAGACAATCCCTTCATTTAAAGTCTGACAGATCAACTGAGGAGATGTGGTAAGACATTTGGGATATTACAAGGAAAAGAATGGTTTATAAACAAACAAGGAGCATTGCAACTTAAGATACTGCATAAAGCACATGTTGCTCCAAAGTGTCCTTACAAATTTAGAAAGTATGCCACTCCATTCTACCCTAAATATAAGGCAAGAATTGGTGATCCAACTCAAAGTTTCTGATCTTGTGTAAAAATACAAAAATACGGAAATATCTTATGTGAAATGCAAAAAGTTCTGAAAATGGAGTTTGAACTTGACTCCATTTCTCTCCTTCTGGGTCTTCCCAGCAGCCATGTAACTGAAACTTTATTACATTTTGTCCCAGTAAAAAATATTTGTCAGCACTGGATTTCTGACTATGCACTACAAAACCAATGCCTTCAAAAGAATATGGAAACCATGTGATTATGTCAGCGTAAACATTTCTGTAAGAATGATAGAGTATTTGTGTAAAAAACTGTCTTTTTCTCCATTTAGCTCCCACTGTAATACATTTCATAATAAATTTACACACATTTACTTGGAACTGTTTTTGATTTTTAAGTTATTCCCAGTTTGTTGTTGCCGTTTTTGTTCTCTTGCCTTACGTGTGTTGGTTTACTGATTAAAACTGAATAACCAGATTATTAAAAAAAAAAAAAAAAAAAAAGGCTGACAGATCCCAAACCTGCGCAGCAGAGGCTTGTCATTCTCTGTAAAGAAAGTGATGGCTTTCCCCTGATGTCCTGCACGGCCCGTACGACCTGTGAACAACAAACAATAAAATATCAGATTCATTTAACAGACCAAGAGAAAAAGTAGATACTAGAGGATTAGAACCACAAATATGATTCTTTAATTTATTTAATGTTTTTACTCAAAAAATGACCTGCTGCTAATTACAAGTTGTAATTTCAGTCATGTCATAACAAGACAGATCACATTTTTATCTCAAGTTAAAGATGTATTTTCATTTATTCAACCTTTATAAATAAAACTTAATGAATCTTTGAAAGAATCCTAACATCAAAATGGATTAATTCAAATTGCAAAAGAAAATACTCAGTTGTTATGTAATAAATAAGGTTGTCAAAGTCTATTCATTAACTGATATATTCATGATGGGCCTACTCTGAAAAGATGGATTAAAAATATAAACTGACCTATTCTGTGGATGTACTCCACAGCACTGGTCGGGAAGTCATAGTTCAACACCAGGTTGACTCCCTTGAAGTCGATTCCTCTGGCGAGCAGAGCCGTACAGATCAGCACCCAAATCTGACCAGAGCGAAAACTGTTGACTACGTTGTCCCTCTGAAACAAAGGGGCCAAAGAGGAGGACAGTAAACACCACATTTCACACAGATTGGACCAGAAACACAGGATGTCAGAGGTCTTCGTTTACCTGCTGTTGAGTGCGGTCTGCGTGGATGACATCGACGTTGATGCCTTCGTAGACCAGCTCGTGGAAAAGCTCCCGCGCTCGCTCTATAGACTGAACGAACACCAGCATGGGAGGAAGGAAACCCTGGAACACAGCAAGATTATTAACTACAGAATTTCACTTTCACATCTTAGTAAATTCAGCTTTTTTTCCCGTCATACTTTTTTGATGATGTCCCTCATGGCCACAAGTTTTCCGTTCTCCGTCCCGACAAATAACAGCTCCTGCTCCACCGTATCTACTGCTGTATTTCTGGAAGGATCACAAATTCAACCTTTAACTTAGGTGAAAACAGTTGTACAGTATAAACCCCCTAGAGTCGGACTTCTACAGGCCGAGTGGTACCTGTGTCCAATGTTGACAGACACCAGGTTGTCAAGGTTCAGACGGCACCACTGCTCTACATCTGGAGTACAGGTGGCGCTGAAGAAAGCCCGGCGGACCTTTGGACTGGAGCAAGCCAGAAAAATAGTGGCAAGTTGATCCCTGAAGCCTGTCTTACCGTCCTCAAACAGTTTGTCTGACTCATCGACGACCAGCCACTCCACACTGAACAACAAAAGACAGCAGAAATTCACTTCATGTTTGCCATTTTTGCTTTCATTAGACAAGAAACAGTAATACAACCTGATAAAAATCATCCCATTCCAGGGTGCTTGCTTTTTATCTAAATAAAAATTCCATACTTTTTCAAAAGTGCTATTTTTCCCCCCAAGATCTTGATTTTATGTATTTTTAGACTTGCGTGCCTACTTTTTTGGTTGAAATAGTACCTGTTGTATGTAAGAAAAGCTCATTTTACTTTCACACAAAATTCCAGACTTTTCAAGGTCTGGAAAACAGCATTTCGAAATTACATACTTTTTAAGACCTATGCAAGCAACCTGCACTCTAATAAGAGTGCATCAGGTTGGACATTACCTGCTGAGGTCAAGGGCTGGAGGGTCCTGATTGAGGAGGAAGATGAGTCTGTTTGGAGTACTGACGAGAATATCTGCACATAGAAATGACAGTAAATAGTAAAGAATGGTCAAGTGAAATATTTTTCTATTTTGGCTCATCCTCTAACATATCTTAGTTTAAATACCGTATTTTTTATTTGATTGCGGTCCGTATTTCTTAGCTGCCAGAGAAGCTTTGTCAATGATGTGAACTCTAAATCCTACTCCCTCAGACAGGCGCAGCAGCTCTCTGTAAGTCTAAAAACAACACAAGAAAAGCAAGTCAAAGCCGTGAGAAGTAAAGAAAAAATAAAATATATACTAACATAAAGAGCGGTACAAGATCTGCAAAGCACCATGAGCGAGCACAGTCGAGTCATACTGAGCTCTGCTGGTACAATGGTATAATGTATGGTTCGTATGCATTTTTCAATGTCAAATTCAAGCACTTTTCAGGCCTTTTTAAAGGTCATTTTCAAATTTTTCCAGCACAGCACCTTATCATGGAAGTAAAAATACACATCTATAGGAATACATACACTCATGATTTTTTTTTTCACTTTTTATCACAATGATGTACATTGTATTATGCAAAACATCTAAAATTATGTTTCATAAAAGCAAAGTTTAGAAATTAAAGGAGAACACAAAGTTTTATCCAACATTGAAATCCAAGCATTTTCAAGGACCGTATGCACCCTGATAATGACATAATGTGGCCGTAGACTTACTTAACAGGAGCTGAAGATGCAGACAATATCCTTAGTGAGCTGTGTACTCTACTGTTTAAGTTCTGGTTGTGGAGCAGTGATAAATGCAAACAGACCAGCATTTGTGAGTTTACCTGACTGGCCAGTTCTCTGGTCGGAGAGATGATCACAGCCCTGAAGCCCATGTTGGTTGGCTGCTGCAGGTGGGCGAGCAGCGGCAGACAGAAAGCCAATGTCTTCCCTGAACCTGTGGGAGCGCAGGCAAGGAGCTCCCGACTCTGAGAGTGAAAAAAGACAAAAGAACATTTACAAATCTGCAGATCAGACCTTTAAGAGACTTCAGAGCGCACACGTTGCCTGTACTCACGTGCATCATCAGCGGTATCGCCTGCATCTGAATAGGCGTCGGAGAGTTCAGACCTGCGTCCTCAAGGTTTTGAAGGATACGTGGATTCAGGCGATACTCAGACTGCAGCTCCTCAAATGTGCAAACAGGATCTGGCACGTCGGACCCATGCACATTTATACGGTACTGAGCGCGAGTACGGTTCACCTACAATCAAAGACACTAGTATTTATTTATTGTTTTATGAGCTTTTTGTATTTTTTTCTTTGTCTATATTCTCTTGTAATCCTTTTATGAATAATGTTTTTTTTTTGTTTTTTTTTATTAATTTCTTCCAACCCCTGAGGAAAAATGTCATCTGTTAAGCACAACAGCAATAAACAAATTGATTCCAAAGGTACATGTCCCATTGGATAAAGACTGCATTCAGAACAAAGGCAAAGTAGTTCAGTAATGATGATAAAGAAGCAGTTGTAAGTTGGATGACACGGTTACCTTTTCCTGATGGAGATGCTTCAGCCTTTTCTGTGAGGTCTTCTCCTTCTTGTCACCTGGCAGGTTTTGGATCTTTCTGTCCAGACTGGAGGTCCAGGTGATGCCGCTTCCACTCTGATCTGTCTTTGTTCCAGTTTCAGCTTCTGTCAGAAGAAGCATGAGCAGCAGTGAGTCTACATCATGTTTTAGTATGTTGTTTGTCTGCTCAGTTTAGACCACAGGTGTCAAACTCCAGTCCTCGAGGGCCGATATCCTGCATGTTTTCGATATGTCCCTCTTCCAGCACACCTGGTTCAGTTAATGATCAGCTCATCATCCGGCTCTGCAGAAGCCTGATAACGATGGAATGGCTTCCATATGTGCTGGAAGAGGGAAATATCCAAAACATGAAGGATACCGGCCCTCGAGGACTGGAGTTTGACACCCCTGGTTTAGACCATCTCCTAACAGTATATCTGTGATGGGTCTCAGTTTCATTAACGTGAAGAATGAAATCTAGGAAAGGTCCTGATCACCCTGATATTTATTTATTTACCTTCATCTTCCATCTGGCTGCCTTTCGTCTTTTTCTTCTTCTTCTTCTTCTTAGTCCTCACATCTCTGTCCTTATCCTCTCGCTTCCTTTTGCCTCGTGGATCACTTTCACTTTCCACCTCTTCTCCATCTCCATCTCCACAGTCACCCTCCTCTTCTTCTTCATCATCCTCTAGTGAAACTCTGCTCTGGACTCCATTGGTTGATCCAAAGTAATCGATCGCAGAGAGAGAGTCCGAGGACTTGACTCCTCCATGTGATTTGACTGCCTACAACAATAACGCAAAAATTTGTTATAAATGTGGCTCATTATCTCACAAATAATCAAATTTAACTGGGTATTTATGGTCCAAGTGTTGTCTAAAACCTACAATCAAACTGTGCAGTGTTCTCTCCACATACGTACACCAGGAGCTCTTGGCTTTGTGTTATTAATTGCTCTTTTCGTCCAGTATATAATATAAGATGTCTCATATATATAAACTTTACCTTGAACCGTGCGGCGTCTTGACCAAATCTCTTAAAGTCAAATTTAGCCCCCGCTCCCAGTTTCCGAAACAACTCGAACGCGTCCATTCTCTTCGGCGGCGTGGTCTGACCGGATCAGGCATCACTAATCAACATCCGCATCATCCACCGGTGTCGCCGGTCCAAACTCTGCTGCCTACTGCTGGACGGGAGTGGAAACTACAACAACAACAACTTATAAGACATCTACAAATAGCACCTGCAAAGTTTATTTAAAAAAAAAAAAACCAAAACATTACATTGTGAAAATACAGAATTCAAGTACAAGTTCTGGGTTTCCAAAATATTTTAAGCTAAATGTACCTTAAAGTACGTGGAAAGACTCATTTCAAAGTCATGTTTGTTAGTATGTGCTCGTCTTTGTTTACCATATTGGTATGTGTCACTTCCATTACCATTGTTGGTATAAAATAATTGTTGAAATATATTGTATTATAAGTTATGCAGACTATCATTTAGATAGCTACTATGTGTAATATACATCAGTTTTCCTAATGTTTACTATCTGTTATTTACATTATTAAGGATTCTAAATAGATATAACTTTATCATTAAGGAAGCAAAACTAATGTGTTCTGTTGTATAAATGAGAGATGGGGGTGGGATTTGATGTGTTCTCTTTTTCCCACTCCTTTTTTAGCAACTTATTGAATTTATTTTGTTATTACTAGTGTACATGGCAATTTCTATATTGTCTAGATCACCTCTATTTAATGCATTTGCTCCGCTATTAGTTTTTTGTACACATAAGTTTTTTTCTTCTGCTCAAAACAAATAAATGAATGAAATATGCTATAACAGATTACACTGCACTACACATGTTCTCGTTCCTGGTTCAAGTGTGATTGTGGGTAGCACTGTTCTATTATTT
>JAPQRP010000008.1:8453835-8481134 GCA_037367295.1 Apogon hyalosoma
TAGATATATTAAGGATCATTTAAAAAACACTAGAATCAATATGATGATAAAAATGCATACACAACCACACATCTTAACATTTACACCTAAGAACATGCAACTCATCAATGTGCAGTTTTATGTAATTTGTATACCACTGTTTAAATTACCAGCACTGCATCATATGAGCATGTCATTTTTAAGGTAAAATAAACTAAAGCTGTAGCAAAAATATAAAGCTAAAGAAAATGGAAGTACCCCAAATTTGTGCTTGTGTGGATTACACTAGTTACACTTGCTTACATTACTACAGTATCACATATAAATTGTCGACTCATACTGATTCGAACCAATTTAGCTGGTGTTTTTCATTTCATTCTCAGTTTGTAATTATGGTTCTAGTTAGAGAGAAAATCAATTTAAAGTTGTTTTCATTACCACCATAATTGATTTAAATAAGAGTAAAAAACAGTAACAAAAAAATCATGTGACAAATTATGATTAAAGTATATGAAGAGAACAAATGTCAGTGTTTGTTGTCTACTCCTGTAGCAGACCAAACTTGCCACATAAAACAGACATCATGCCACTTATTGATTGGGAAAGCACTGTATATTTATTTGTATTAATTTGTATTAATTTCTTTTATTAATTTGTACATCTGATGTGATGTCACATGTTCTCAATGACCAATAAAGGTAGTGCACTTGACATCAGGGTTCTGTGATATTTTACCAACCAACATGATTTTCCTTACAGATAACATGGACAATTCTCTTCATACGCAGACAAAAAACAATATTTTCCAGACATTACTTTGACCGTCTTAACAGAAACACAAGTTTGTATAATTGTATTTCCAATAATCAGACCGCTGGTCTTAAATTGAAGCCCTATTCTGAATCTACTGTCAATTAAATTCTTCTTGAGGCGTATTTTACTGCATGTCTCTGTGCTATATATTATGTGTTAAGAGTGCTACTGCAATGTGATTTAAAAAAAAAAAACGGTAAAGTGTCTTAAAATGTTGAAAAAAAAAAAAAAGTGGTTCTGTCATGATTCTGATCTGTGTGAACCGGACAGCCCAAACTGTGGGACCTGAGACAGTTTTGTTAAATCCTGAGTCCCAGTCAAGATATGACATCATTCTTCACAGCTCTTCAGTAAATCCTCCAAGAACTCCACGACGACCTCTTTACGACTCTCCTCCTCTTGCGATCTCTCCCCTTCAGCCTTCAGTGTCTTCAGTCTGATCAGGGTCTGCTGCAGACCCCTGACTCTCTGTTGAGGGTTAGAACTATCCGCTCCTACATCTTTCTCCTCCTCTGCTCCCCCTGCTCCTCCTTCCTCTACTCTCAAATATTTTATCAAATGCTCTCTGATGCCTTTCCCCTCCTCCCCCGCCAGCGACGCCCCGATGGCGGGCATGTCCTGTGCCTGGCAAACGCTGAGCAGGTGCAACAAGGCTTGTGAGAGTGTGTGTCGCAGGCTGGCACTGTAGCGGTATTCTAAGAAGTCATTTGTGTCTTCGCTGTTTTCAAGCGCTGTAGCCAGAGAGCGCCACACGCAGTTGAAACGTTCGGTGTCCCCGTAACAGCTGCGTTGTGCAGGAACAGCCAGGGCAGTGGCCGACTTGATCCGCACCTTGAAGTTTTTACAGGAAGTGACGACATGGCAGAGGGCGGAGAAGGCATCTTGAGACCACGGGGCTGAATCTGAAAGGAGCAAAACAGATAAATGAGCCTAAAATTAAGCATGTGAGTGATATTTCAAATACAAATGGAACTGATCATCAGATTAAATGCTGTTTCCTGAAATGTTTCCTCTTTTTAAAACAACCCCAGTGTATGACATACAACACAACCAGCTGTTAATGAGACAATAATTTTCATTGCTTACACAATGAACAGAGTAAATACAGAGTCAATAACACAAGATCTGTTATGATGCTTTTTTTTCCCAAAATAAAACCTACCAACATCAGTATTATTGTAGGTTTTCAGGGTTTAATTGACATGGTCAGTATAGCCCTATTTCTGGCACAGAGGTTTACCAATGTACTGCTGATGTGGCCAGTAGCAAAACCACTTCACTGGAGTTGCTGGTCCAATGCTGCCTCGTTTACTCAGTTTGTTTGTTCATTTGGATCCATGCTAATGATTTAACAGCGCCCCTGTGACCCATCTGGTACAGCGCATCCAACATGACCTAAGGCTTTACCACATTGATTCCATGCCTAGATCCTCTACTGCATGGGCTTGCCCCTCTCTTTCTCTCCACCCATCTCTAATAAAGGCAAAAGTCCCAAAATTATATATATATATATATAACCTGACACCCAGCCAAAACTGATCTAATGCAGCTAATAAACTATAAAAAAAAACTCAAACACACTACAAACAATCTAAACTATAAACCTGTAAAACCAAAGGCTATAATGAAGATACCACTAACTCACCAAGCGGCAGAGCGGGGTTTCTGAAGGCATTTCCCAAAGCGTAGCAGGCGTTCCATCGGACCTTCATCGTAGCCTCGGATTGGACAGTTTTGACCAGAGCACGAACAGCATCCTCCAGTGGTCGCTGAAACACAGAGCGGGTCATCTGACTCTGACGCAAGAAATGAAGCAGATTCCCCAGCGCTCGCACTGCGTGACACTTCACCTGGGAAAGTTACAAACAGAAATACAACCAGAGCACAAAGAAAGTCAATAAAAACATAACTAGAGATTTCAGTCACACCTTCTACACAACTGGATCAAACAGCACCTTTCGATACTATTTATTTGTTATGACTATTTTTTTCTACACCATAATTTTACAACAGCATCCTTAAGTTAAAAGAAAAAAGTTGTAAAATATAAATACTTTAATGTGCAGTCATTTCTCTTGTAAATTGGAAATGAGCTCACTCGGTCTTTGTCGGCTGATGCTTTTGTGGCTGCCTGCAACATCTTCAGCAGCAGCATATCTGATAATTCCTCTTGAAAGTCCACACCTACACTCTCCCTGAAAGGACAGGAAACAAGTGGATTAAAAAGGACAATCACAACACTTCAAAAAGTCAACAAGTCACCTGTTATCTTATTAAAAGAAAAGCGACAAATGACAGCTTTACTTTGGACACATGCAGGATTTTTATCCACTGTGTTTGCAGGTTTTCTTACATATTAACAGTAAGTGTATCTGTGAGGTTTCCAAGGGACCAGGCAGCTTTAGCACGGACGTTTGCAGACCAATCATCGAGGGCGGCGAGAATAGTGTTAGCTGTATCTGCCACAAACATCACATCCTGAATAAAGACATACAAAAAATATTAATACAACACTGAGGCTCTACACAACTACTCAAGTTTATTTTGCTCCCGTATTTTATACACTTGCATGCTAACTGCACGCCATCATGACAAAATAAAGGCAGTACCTCTCTCAGACAGGGGAACAGAATGTAAACTCCCAGAGCTCTGACTGCTGCAGTCTTCACCAGGTAGTTTTCACTGTAGGTCAGCCCCAGAAGCACAGTGATGCACATGAGCTGGGTCTTGTCCTACAATGAAATCAAACACTATTCATGCAGCTCCTTCGGGAAAGAGTTTAGAATCACTTGGTCCAAATCACACCAGGACTTACTGGCAGCTGTGCGAAGGCCTGTGGCAGGATGGAGGAGAGCGTATCACAGGCGCTCGTCTGCAGGGTGGGATGTTGTTCATTCTGCAGAGCAGCGTTCAGCGGCCCACTCAGGACATCAGACCAAAACTGCACCACCTGTGTTGTTCACAAATATGACGTAATTAAATTCTTGATCTAATATTATATTTTCTCTACATTTCATAGGTGTAACACAGTGGCTACAGTCAGATTTACCTCTTTTCAAGATAATGTTTTCTGTTACTGTGCAACTTAGAAATTTACCTAAATGACAGTTTGAGTATGTGTGTGTTACTAGTTGTTGTTATATACTGTAAACCCATGTAATGATAACTATAACTGTCTACTGAAATTATTTTATAAAATGAGCATTTTTTTTCTCTTCCAATCATGGTTTACATTTTAAATCTTGAAAATTGTAAAATAAAAATTTGTACCGTATTTATTCAGCTCTGTTTAGACCATGGGATGAGCTGAAAACTGGTCAATTCCCATTAGTAAAACAAGATGAGATGGTGTATTGTTTCCATAGCAATGACTCTTTTACATGAGACCACTGGCTTTCTGGGTTTTTTTTTAGAGGAATATAATGTGGATTATCTTAAATATGAATGAGGATGGTGAAAACATAAAAAGATGATGATTAAGATAGTTCTACTGTTAAGAGGAGTTGGTGTGCCACTAATAAAGAGAGGATTCACTGTGGAGACTGTACTTAATGTTAACTGGTGAGATCCAGGAGATACCATCTGCCGGATGCAGTTGAGCTGAGACCGTCCAGTTTACACCGCTGCAGCTGTCTAAAATGCTTTCATCTTGCTGTGACCCTTGGTCTGAACTGGCTTTACGCTACATGTCCAGTACATACAGTCGTGGAAAAAATTATTAGACCACCCTCATTTTCTTTAATTTCTTGTTCATTTTAATGCCTGGTACCACTGAACGTACATTTTTTTGGACAAATATAATGATAACAACAAAAATAGCTCCTAAGAGTGTAAGTTCAGAGCTGATATCTATCCATTTTCAATGTTTTCTTGATAATAACCAAAATCACTTCAGTTCTTACATCAATATCTATGTCATTGTACTGACAAAAACAGTGCTTTTAGACATTCAATGTTTTCTTTTCTGTCTGATTTGGTCACATGATACACACAGGAGTTAGTACTTGATTGCATAACCATTGTTTCTGATGACGTTTGATGATCTTATAATTTTTTTCATATGTGTATGTGGCATCAGGAGTGTACTTACCTGGCTCATAGGAACCCTTACACTCTCAGGTACATTGTTCTCTGCTCTGTACTGTTGAATTATTCCTGTCCCCAACTCTTCTAGTAACTAAAGACAATAGCACATATATAAGACAAGAGATGAGCCATATTTATTATAGTCAGGTTCTAAAATCATGGGATTAATTATTCAAAAGTTTGTATTTATTGAATGAACTGCTAAAATTAAACAACTTCAAAGTCTAGGAAGAACAAATAAAGTTAGTGAAATGGGACCTTAAATAAGCATTTTAGTGAAACATGAAAAATACTAAAATTACTTCTGACTCTAGAAAAAACAAAATCTGTGTTATCTGCATTCGTGCAAATTATAAATTGAATCAGTCAAAGCAAAGAATTGCTGAAGGGATTTAACAAAATGAATAAACCATCAGCTTTACAGTTTAAGATGGTGTCATCAGCATAAATGATTTCAGTTACAGAAAAACAATATCATCTTTTGATGGACTAAAGAGAACAGGTTCCAGGATTAAGCTTTGTGGGATACCTCTGTGGGACACAGACAAAACTAAAATGAGTTACCTTTGTTCCGTGGAGCTGTATGGAGGGGTCTGTCTCGCTGAGGCAGCGAGCGCTCACCTGACCAATCTCATACAGACATGACTGACATAGAGCAAAGTAGCCACGCACCAAGTGGGACAAAACCTGCACACAAAGACACACATTTAAAAACATGACAAGATAGAACAAGACAAGAAGTCAGACTTAAGCGTTTGTTTGATGGATTTCCTTTGTTGTTTTCTGTCCAAGTCATTGTCTCTGACCTGTAACGCTTCCAACCGGACAGGTGAGTGTTCTAAAGCAGCAGCCCCTCCTGATCCCGCCCCCTCACTGTCTGATTGGTCCTCTCTTGGCTGAGTCACCAGGGACACACACAGCTGCAACAGCCATGGCGGACTGCTGTCCTCTTCCCTTGGTGTGTGAGGATTGTGAGGGGAGTGTGTGACTGGTGTGCGAGAAGGCGAGGACACGCCATCTCTCTGCCTCCAGGAGAGGGTGGAATCCTGTGGGGTGAACGAACCAGCGCTGGTGCTGCTGTTCTCTGGCTGTCGCAGGAGAAGCTGCACCTCGGGAAGAGGAGCCTGAGTTGTCACCAAAGCCCCATAAAGCGTCAAAACTGACACTCTGACATTTACATCTTAAAAAAAGAGAGATAGATAACAGATGCATTAGTAAAAAATGTTCAGACACCCATTCACATCACTGTGTGCGATATGACAAAACACAAACCTCTGTGGCGCACATAGTGACGCAGCTGTCTCCAGAGGGGGCTGAGCAGACCAGGTTTGAGACGATGATAGGGTGCGTTGGCCACCAGGTAAGCCAGACACTAACACACAACAAAAGTGAAGAAACAACAAACGTACACCTCACTGGTCTGGAAAGAAATTATCAATGACATTAAAGTTGGAGTATGTGATTATTTAGAAAGATATCTGAATCAAATTAAACTACAGTAAATGTGGTGAAAGTACAATTAAAAGAAACACCTTGAATGTGTTATTTCTAGAAGCAGCTGTTATTTCAAGGAGAGGAGATACTATGTGAGCCAGTTCACCCACTGTGAAACACAAGTTGGGTGTGTTATAATATACCCTGATTGAGTTGCACATTCACATGACTGTTTCTCACTTCCCAAAAACACCTTTAAAGTAAGACAGAGTTAATGCACTAATGCAGATGCAATGCTATTTTCATGTTCCAATTAATGTTTATGCTCTGTAGAAATAACTCAGACTGATTGGAGACTTGTTAAACACAAATTCTGTTGAACTTAACTAAATTGTTGACCTCTGATTGAGATGCAACACCATAGAAGATGTAAAGTATATGTATCAAGTGGGTTGTTCTCGTACCTTTATGATCTGCGTGAGTGTTTGAGGTGAGGTTTCTGCCAGAAGAGCCAGACTGAGAGCACGATGCAGCTCTCTGATGGCAGTTGCCAGAGAAAAGGAGAAAGGTGTGTAAGATGTTCGAGGAGAAGCAGTATCTTCAGCCACACCAAGGAACTGACGAGAACCATCCAGCATGGCTGATAACACCTGAAGGGCACACGCACGTACCTGAGGCGAAAGGAAAGGGAACATTAATCAAGGCTACGGCATATGATTGACAGATTTAGATCTGCTTGAGCTAGTTTCCTGGTTCCCAGTAAAATCACAAAAATTAAGGTCTCTGTGTTTATGACAACAAGGGAAAGCTGTACCTTGGGTGAGGGGTCTTTGAGTATGATCGTGAGAAGAGTGAGAGGTGGTGGTCCCCCAACAGGAGAGTCAGGAATGAAGGATGACCAGTACCCGTAAAGAGTTCGCTTCTCGACACCTTTCACAACTGCTAGTAGACAATACAGAGCTCCCTGACGTACACGTCCATGGTACAGTCTGAAAGAGAGAAAGATAATATTATCATTTATACTCTCTTTTATATTTTTACTTTGAAAGTCTTTTTTTGCACTAGTTTTTGTTAATCATGATAAAACCACCCCATCAAAGATTCTAAATGCTGCTTCTTCCTGCTTCTGCTGCAGGGACATTGTAATAAAAACAAAATTGCGTCGAAATATGATAAGATGTTGTGTTTGTTTACCTCAGTTTGCTCTGTGCACCACCCTCTGGGTCTGAAAACTCTGAGTCAGAACTGCTTCGTTTCCAGGAGGGATAAAGAGATGGAGCACAGGGTTTGGATAAAGGCACTCCTTCACCTCCACAGCCCTCTTTTCGTCCTCCTGCTGCTTTCTGAGCCACTGCCATATCCTCTGTATCCTCTTCCTCACCATAATTGCATTTGATTTCCTCTGCAGACATCTTCTTCACCTTTCCTCTGGATTTCCTCTTTTTATTCTTAGAAGAGACATTAACCTGTTATCAGATCACTGAAATTAAAATGGTCCTTATTAGAATCTGGTCTGAAACAACATGCTTGTCTCACCCCTGAGGATTTGCCCTGTGCAGCAGCATTCTTTAGTGGTTCAGTTGGTTTTGGTTGTTCTGGTGGTTTTAGTGAGGAAAGTCCTTCGTACTGTGGAAGAGGTGCTGGGTAAAGCACAGCTGGCCACTCAACACTCACACCAGGAGCTCCCTGGAACATGAGTCTCTGCAAAATGAAAAGGTCAATTTTATAACCATGATATAATGTACGTGTACTAGAAAAAAAAATATGTTTAAATGACACAGGGAAATAAAAACTCATTATTAAATTAACATTTTTAACCTTAAGTGTGGCAAAGACAGATCCAAGCTCCTCCCCTCCACCAAACTTCCACTTCCCACCAGACAAACAGCTCTGAAGTCCTTTCAGTGCTGCCTGAATCAACTGCACAGAAAACATAAGCACATGAGTAAACTGTGATCACCATTCAATTCATATTTTTTAGTCATAATAAAGCCATTAGTCATACCATGCAGTAGAAGAGCTCATCTGTATCGGGAGGTTTGAGTGACTGCAGTGTTTTCAGGAAGATTCTGAAACACACACTTTTGTACTGATCGTCCAAAGGCGGCTGACCAGGAATCCTGGAGGAAACAATTCAAACAATAGCACATGAAAGACATAAAAATTTGAATAATATAAATACTTGCGTTATTAAAAGTTGAAAATTTTGCACAGGTTTTCGAGTCCTGCACTCGAAAAATCTGTGCAAAATTAAATTTCCAAGAGTCCCAATCCATTTAAATTATCTCCATAACTGTGTCAGACCTGACCAACTGAGAGAAGAAATGCTAAAGAAATGTTTTCGCTTGTCAAGATGTTAAATCTCTGCACAAAAAAATTCTGATCTTTTATTTTTCTTTCTCATTTTTATTCATATTTTGATTCAGTATTTTAAACTATTATTGGGATGAGTATATGAAATGAGTAACCAGTGAAATCACAGTTACCAAGCCTGTGTTTTCTTATATAATACAGTATAACTGGGCTATTAACATGCTGAAGCATACCTGAGACAGATGTTTGCCATACAAGTGAGAGCAACACGTCGCAACTCCATATCAGGCTGAGACGGAGAGCTATACACAAGGAGGACTCCATCTTCCCCCAGTAAGTCACTGAGGTGCTATAAATTTAAAAAATAAATAAATAAAAAAAACATTTGGATTTAATATTCAACCATTTTTACACAGTACAGCATTCTGTATAAATATCTACCTGGTGGCACTGAGGTCCATTTCCATACACTATAGTGGAGAGCGCCAACAGGACATCAGAGTGTGTCCATGTGCTGCACGTTTTCAATCCTCGGATAGTGTAGTTTACCAACACATCCAATGTCAGCTCATCCATTATTACCTTCAAATCAGTGGCAGCAAAAGCAGGAACAAAGAACATTATTACACTGTTGACAAAGACAACATGGTCACTTTTAGGTGGTGTTAAGAAAAAAAATATCACAGAGAGATAGTTATTTGTACCTTCAGCTGGTTCAGTAGGTGGTGTACTAGTTGGCACAGTTTGATGACTAAATGTTCCTGATTCAATGGCACTAGAGAGCTGGCGTGTTTCAACAGACTGCACACATCCTGAAAAAAAAAAAAGTAAAAATGAAAATGAAAATGGTTCAGCACAACAAAAATGTCTTCCACTGGAATTATATCTTTAGACATTACAAATGAACGTTTATGACTAACATGGTTTTATAGTTAGGGAGGATATTCCCCTGTTTGTGCAGATTGATGGACAGTTGATAAGATAGATGATGTACTGAAATAAGAACATCACAACTGTAAAACAGTGTCATAATAACAGTGACATCTGACTATTAAACAGTGTAACATAAAATGAAATGACAGCTTTTCCATTTACCATTGTGTGCTATAGTCTCTTAACAGGACATTGTTCAAGAGTCATAATGCTGTTTATTAATTTTCATTATGTTGTCGACATAATTTACCAGAGGTGATCTAATATTTACTTAAACAGCTGTACAATAGGGTGGTTTGAGTGTTTCTGTGTTGTCATGTCACCACTCCGTTCACTTGGACACACTCCAGGCTGTTGAAGGTGTCATTTTCAGCAGAGTTTGTTGTATTTAACTCAGCATAAGAACAGTGTTACCTCTGGTCTGATGCTGATGTTGGGGTTGAAGGTTCTGTTGTAGTTCTCGGACAGGAGTTGGTCAAACAGCAGGTTGAGTTCATCCCGGAGCTGACTGGAGTCTGTCCGCAGGGCTCTGAGCTTGGCGGAGCAGCGGACAAACTGTCTCTCTGCGTCCGATGGCGGACCAGGATGCCAGCCGTCCGCCCCGAGAGGGTTGAACGGAGCGGCGTCCGCGGACAGAGCCACCGGGGGGAAGGGAGAGCCATCACTGCGGCTCACAAAAGCCGGTGCAGGTGTAGAACACTCTGCGTGGGCCGCCATTGTCCTGACACCGGAAGTACTAGTTAGCTCTCGTGCATTTTCTGTTTCTCTGTATCTGCATGTAAGACTCATTACTGCCTCCTACAGTATATGAGAAGAACAGGTTGTACAAATTATAGCATCTCACACAACCCTGCATAGTGGGAGACAAACAATCACACAGGGCTCCTCAGAAAGATGAGCAAAAATATTGACATTACTAAATGACTTCAGTTCAATACAATTTAAAAAAGATATAACATAACCCATAAAGACCCATTGTTACTTTTGTGTCAGTACCCAGATGATTTTTTTCTCTATATTTATTGTGTTTATCATCAATTATTACAAAATTATCAATTCAAAGTTAAAAATCTCATATTTTTCTGTATTTAATTCACCGATCATGTAGATGTTCATTAAAAATCTGAGTAAATTCAAAGGTTATTGTATCAAAAACAGAGAAAACTGAAGAAAAAGTGACCTTTTCAGCAAGGTATAACATTAATTGTACGTAAAAACAAGTACATCCATCCGCTGTCATTGATCCATGGGTTTTACTGGTGAATTACTGTTGTAGAAGATGACGGTGTTTCCAAGGTAACTACAGAGCCTCTGAACATCCAAATGGGTCATATCTGATGACCATGAAAAGACGACAAACTGCATTTTACACTGATTATTGATGGGTATGGATGGAATTAGTGGATCAACGGGGATTAAACAGTTTAGATCAAGAGTTGCTTTTAGTCACCAGTGGATGTTTGGGTCTTTATGGGATAATATAATATAATTCCATAAATAAATGTAAATGCAAACATGTGACTTTATGGATAAGGTGGGTAAAGTGGATAAAGTGCAGACATGATATGACAGAGTGTAAACATGAACTCTACATTACAGGAAATCTTATATTTACAAATGTTATTGCAGAGGTTGTAATAAATAAATAGCAACAGAGCCGGTTAAGTACTCAAAAAACTTTAGGGTACAATACATAAAGAGAGAGAGGAAGAATCTGTTGGAGGGGGTCTGGTCTCTCTAAGTTTGTAAATACAGTGAGGCATATTGTCAAAGCATATATCATCAAATGAAATTGTAAGCTAAGTATTTTCATGTTCTTTATCACCTACAGACTTCTGCCTCCATTCACATCATTCAACTCATTCTGTTGTACTGTTCTGCCTGTTTCTACAACATGCTCTCCATCACCAACAGGAAATAACTCACAAAAATCATACTGTATCAAAAATGATTAACCACCGCATTCAACTCAACCACAAAGCTGTCACATGCCTTGCACAGATAATAACCAGTGACTCAGATCAACCCCTAAACCAGCACTTTATACTGCTGTCATTTGGTCACAGATACAGAACATTGAGGTGGAAGAGGACACGTTTCAGCAGGAGCTCTGTCACTGTTGCACTCAATAATTTGTAACCTTGTGGCAATAAAGCATGCATTTGTGATTATATATGTTCTGTTAAGGTTTTTTTTTGTGTTGTTTGTGCACTGTGTTATATTTTGTGTTGTGACAAACTGAAAACAAATTTCCCAATGGGAATTTATCTATTAAACTGGAAAACTTGAGATGTTATTTAAAAATTTATATCAAGACTAGAATGTTGCAGTATACCAGTTTTCCAGACCAGAGTTGACAATGTTCATCAAGGAGTAGTTTAAACAAACAAATCCAGACTAAAACAGACAAACACAAATTTGACACAATGTTGTCAACTCTGAATACAATTGCTCAACTTGACAAGTTGGGCAATTTTACCTCAGAAAATTCAGATTTTTTAAAAATGTTTTACCACCAGGATTGATGTGCCAAAAAATGTGTTTACTGTAACTTTATTTCTGTCCTCAGGATACTGCTTTATATTTAGTAGTTTTAGTAGTAATCTAGTAGCATATGTATATTTAATATTCTATCCTGTAGCTTTTTGCACATTCCTACATTTTTCAGTATTTTGTGATCTTTTTATAGTCTTTTTGCACTGTGTTTTTGCTGCTAAACAGAACAAAGCTGCTAAACTGATTTTCATTGTTCCCGTGAGTGACAAAGATCTATTCTTTATCATTTTGATCAAAAAATTAGTGCATGTCCCTTGTTTGTTACACAAGTGTCCTAATCTGTAACAGTCTTTGTAGGTCTAGTTGTGTGATTGTGCTTTTTATCAAGAAGATATTATAGCGTCCTGTGTGTGAACTGTTATGTATAATGAATGCAGTAAGTATCTGACATGACTTTATGGTACAGAAGCATCTTCTGTTGGATGGTCAGTAGAGATCTCTGCTCACACCCTAACTGTCCTTGGCTACTGTGTGAGCTCTTATCTGTGCAAACAAGGCCTTGAAATAAACTAGGCAGTTTTTCTTTGAGCACCTCATCTCAGAGTAGCAATTTTCAATCTTAAAAAAAATCCCACAAATGCATAGAATAAAAAGTACAACTGACTTGTCCTCCATTTCTCAGATTTTATTATTGTTGGAAAAAGTTTTTAAGACATGGTGTTACATCATGTGCCAAATGTCAACATGTTTTCAAAATTAACATTGTATGCAAACAAGATTCTGAAAATAATCCAAGTTGTTGTTTGGAGAAAAAAAAGATTTGGTTTTCCAAACAATACCAGCATTTAACAGTCAAAACATTTTTCACATGAAACCAAATTCAAGGACATGCAGCAGCAACTAATGTCTCAGGATATGGCAAAACTAGATGGCACACTAACTTAGATCCCAATAACATATAGTATTCATTTTGTAGAAATATTTACAACTGAAGTGGCAACGGGAATGTTTAAAGCATAAATGTCTTGGCATGCAAGTGTAAGCAATGTCTTTTTTTTTTTTAAATTAGTCTCAGGT
This sequence comes from Apogon hyalosoma, assembly GCA_037367295.1. NCBI lineage: Eukaryota > Metazoa > Chordata > Actinopteri > Kurtiformes > Apogonidae > Apogon > Apogon hyalosoma. Next base: position 8,466,967 of record JAPQRP010000008.1, read on the forward strand.
AATAGTGAAAATTAAGGCAGTTTAACAAAAACTTCCCATTGCTTACATTCCAAGAAAGTAAGTCATTAAACATGAAATAATGTATAGGTAAATGACATCTACAGATTTGGAGTCACTGAGAGTCTGTCAGATGATGAAACATACAAATTACTGGCTGGCATGTGGAGAAGTGGAATGCAATCTTTCTTGATGAAGATCCTGATTTGTCAGTACGTCAGTCCAGATACAAGCACAGCACCATCCACCAATAGTAGTGATGTAGGTTACAAGTTCACCAGACTGAAGCAAGCAGGAGGTAGGCATGTGTGCACAGACGCTGTAGTATGTGTCGATGTGGCACCGCAGAATTAAGGACTGAACTCAAACTAGTTTTCAGGGCAGCTGGGGTGGACATGTTCAGATTTCAGCCCGACTTAAAGAGCAGAATGGCCACTTGACCGAGGTAAAAGTAGATGAAGTGTTTGGTCTCATGAGTCACGTAGCTGCCAAAATTCCTTCCAACGATGCAGTGCCATGTAGGGTTATACTTTTTATCAAATTCCTGCAATGGAGAGGGAATTGATCATCAAAACACATTAAACAGAGTTTTCATTGACTATTAAAAAGAGCGTCATTCCAACTAAATGTTAAACCTGCTACCTTTTTAACATAGGCTGCAATATCCTTCTCGATGTTGTATTTTTCTAAAGCTTGCATGGCGCAGTCCACTGCATCCTGTTGCATTTCATCAGACATGTCTGCATTCTTTATCACTGCCTTCTTCTCTGACATGATGACTTTTATATCTGCATGGGAGGAGAATAAAAACATTTGATATTCTTTTACATGTTTTATCAGTCTGTCAGTATAGCCAACAACAGTGGGCCTTGAAGATCCAGAACATCAGGTAAACAGCCAGTCTGCTGTTATCGAGCCACATTATTTGCAACTGGAAGTGGTGATTTGAATGACTTATATGAATACATGTTAACATTTCTACTTATATAGTGTGGCAACTCAACATATATATGCTTTGGAAAAATAAGCCTTTAGAGGTCACATGTCTTTTTTAAATCTTCACTCAACATGTATTGCAAAATTAATTATTTTTCAGTAAATTAGTTCACTAAAGCTAGTAGGCAACCTTAAATGCACCAGAAATGGAGGAACATTTCTAAATTATATACATTCATATAGCTTCAATGGACAAACACGAGGCTCAGACGAGGTTTGCAGACACAGGCTTCAAAGGTCCCTGGTCTATTTCTACAGTCTACAGCTTGTACGAAGAACAAATCCTGCTTTATGTTAGACTGCACATTCATTTAATCTTACCTTGTCTTGCTTAAGTTTCAATATCTACAGCTGTGGATAACCAGACGTAACCTCCCGCTTCAGCACTAATTTATGAAAGGAAAGCTGTGTCCCGGCTCCGCCCTCCACATCATAACCACCCTCTGATTGGCTGATGTGAAACCCACGCTGGACTGCCGGCATTTTTTATTTGCGCACACTCTCCGCAATTTATTTCAACCCACAATCCACCGCTTTCATCACTGCACCGATCCAGGTGATCAATCAGGTCGGTGATATTCCCAAACAGCAGACAGGAAATATGGCGATTCTGACTTTCTCGTTAAATAACGGTTAAATTAAAAAAAAAAGGTGATTCAGAAATGATATTTTTATTCACTTTTAACAGTGCGAAATGTAAAATAAATAAATATATAATAAGAAGAGGAAGAAGGACAAGAACTAGAACAATGACCTGGTTCCATCACTCCTCTCAGCCTCTTCCACTGCCCTGTCCACAGGTTCAGTGGGAGTTACAGGGATATCCATGAACTTTGTAATTCATTTGGTCATCTGAAGAGGTCTGAGCACACACATTGCACAATCCTTGAGGCTTTATTGGCATGGATCCCAAACAGTCAGTCAATTCAGTAAATAAAAGTCCATTTGGCTTCGTTTCAGAGGTGGAAGATGTATTCAGATCCTTTATTCAACTCAAGGGTTCTCAGTCTTTTATGTGGTTGTCCAGGACCCAAAATTACAAATAATAATACAAAACTATATTTAAATGTGCAATGATACCATACTGATACAGAATCCTGAATTTAAAATGTATATGAAATGTATTTACTGTCTTATGATGGAAAGACATCACAGCAATAATCAAATTTGCTGTGTAATATTACACTTCTCATCGTAGAACATATACATTCAGATGTCACATTTAAAAGAAATTCCTTTCCATTGATCAAATTTCCTCCCTCAAATGAATAAACTCCTTCAAAAGAATAAAGAATATGAATCCCCATATGATAGCATTATGTATTACATGTGTGTAGTTCCATTTCTTATATCTTTTGGGATTACATTTTGGCCAGGGCTTGTGTTTGGCATATGCTCAAAGTTAAGGTTACAATTAATACAAGGATCACATTTAGTCTGTAGCAGTAGGGCACAAAGTATGTTTTATTTTGGCTTTAGTCAACAGACACCAGAAAAATACTGAACTGCTTTTGTCTTGGAATTAATAAGAGTTTATATATCTGATAAAATTATCAGAATCTTTAACATGTTGTAAATGCATAGTAATAAAACAGAGCCAAGCATTTTTATTTGTGTGGAAAAACTGTTACATGGACAGTCTACTCGTATCTTTAGTTGTTTTACAAAGTTAGATGTTTTAGACAGTGCTGTTTAAAAAGAAATACACAGTAATAGTTAACTGTAAATTGAACTTTTATTGAAAACAAAGCAAGTTGTTGTTAATAGAGGATTATAAATAATAATAATTAATAAAGTCAAAACCCATCTTCAACTTTCTAGGCACAAGACTGATCTTTAGGAAGATTTACCACATTAAAGTTTCCCTTTTACCTCCCAGTCCCCCCCTCTTCCTTGTTAATGGTTTCCCACTATTTACCACTCTCCTTACGTGCGTGGCTCCATCCTGCCCTCCTCCTGGTTTTGATCCAATCTGTGCTCCTCTCAATAAAAAAATTATCTGAAAACTGAAAAACAATCACTCATCAGGCTGCCATCAGTGATTGCATCCCTGAAGTACCACAGGAAATATCTTTTGACAGTTTGTAAGCCAATTAATTTAGAGAATTTTACTACAATATTTCCGGGGCCGGGGATTGGGATCCTCTCTCGGTAAAATGCTCCCATGCTCCTGCTCCATCCATCCTGAAGCCTAATCCTAATCCTGATCTGATCCTGAATCCTGTTCCGGCTCCGGTATGGGGAGACAATGAGCCCAGGCCAAACCTTTAGAATGCCAGCAAAAACCAAAGAGAAGGAGGCAAGTTAGAATCACACCTTCATAAATTATAAAGAAATCTTGTCATTTAAACATCCATGGGGGAGTTTACTTTGAGGAAAAATATCTATGAACAAATTGAGTACTTTAGTTTGCAAAAGCATTAACACCAATAACCACTGGAGCTCTAACCAGGAAGGGAGACAGCGTATGTAGATTATATAACTGACTAGAGCTGCACAATATATCGTTTGAGCACTGCCATTGCGACATACGTGCGAAATAGTGACACTGCAGGTCCTGCGATGTAGGATTCAAATGAATTCAATGTGTTCTCATCTCATTTCAACCTGGGTACCTGACACACACTGCGCACAGCGATCCACCAATCACAGTTGTTCTTAACCAGTTTGCCGAAGCAGACCACGCTCCTGCACATGGAGTGAGTCACTGGTAACAACATTGAAAAATGAGCAACAAACAAGAGAAAATCCCCAAAAATGAAGACTTGTTGCCAAAAAAAAAAAAAGCAACATCAGTTGTCTGTAATTACTTCAGCTATAAGGATGATATTGAAATACATGTTCTGTGTTGACAGTGCCTTGCACTAACACAACTAATTTGTTTGACCATTTACATCGGCACCACAAAGCTATTTATATCTTCCTGAGTATTTTTTCATATAGCAATATATATCGCAGGGTTAAAAAAAAAATCGCAATGTCAGTTTTTTTCAATATCGTGCAGCCCTATAACTGACGCTGTCCCAAACCAAAAAAAAAAACCAAAACATCGGGATCAGTGTGAAACAGAATCACTGGGCTTAAGGGGCTACTGACGGAGGGAGAGTTATCTCATTGATACACAGGAACATAATGGGAACATGCACAGGTACTACTAGCATAACAAAACAAAGTTTCTTTCAACTAAAAACATTCAGTAAATCTATTCAACTATGTTGGAAGTTTACGATCAGAGTAAAGAATTGACTAAAGCCTTATTTTATGGAGATTTCAGAGTTGTGAGGCCACAGCTGTCATACCATTGATGCCATATTTGATTCCTCCTCCTCCTGTTTATCCTAATATGAAATGTGTTTCCTTTTCCTCTGTTTCCATCCTATCCTGCTCCTCTGAATTCTACAGAGAGACACATGAGAAGGTCAAAGTACAATAGTAAATGCAAGACTGTAAAGAAAGAAAAAACCTTAACACTCCAAAAACAACAAATTTCCCCCCAAAAGGTACGGTCACTTTTCATACACACAACCTGAAATCAAGCAAAGGTGCAGAAAACAGAAAAATTAGGATAGTAGACAAGGGATTTTGATAATTTCAAGAGGTAAGAAAAGAAAGGGAAGGGGTAAAGAAGGGGATTTGGGATAACATACAAAGACCAAAGAATTTTAGCAGATGTTATCTTGTTAAATAAGCCAAAATGCAGAAAAATAAAATCACAACAAAAAACTAAGGAAACAGGGACACACAAGAGAAACAGCAAACAATTAACATGGCAACTGGTCCATGGAAACTGTACAGGGTAAGTTCCATGATGCTTTTCTTCGCCATTCTGAGCTGTGCTGCTGGGTAGAGCTGGTTGGTGGTTCAGTTAAGGTCAGGTGTATTTAAGTGCGTGATCTGGAGCGGGAACGCCGGGGAGAGTAACGTGGAGATCCTCTGTTGCGACGTGGGGAATAGCTGCGCGAACCACTCTTGCTTCGGCTCCGACTGCGGCTACGGGAGCGAGAACGCCCATAGCTGGGACTACGAGGACCATCCATTTTCACCCGAATATAGGCCGTTTCTCCCTAAGCACATAAATAAATAAAAAGGAATGGGAAAAAGCTGCTTTTTGACAATTAGGTCCACGACAGGAGGAGATAAAACAACATATTTTTCACAGACAAAACGTCTCCACATTGAAGAAATGATCACCTCAACACTGATGGGTATATTTGACCAATTTATACAAATGTCTTCCCACTTGAAAATTAACCTTTACTTACTGTCTTGTTATGTTCACCATTTGTCAGCTTTTTTCCCCAAATGTCACTTCAGGACTTACCTCAAACAAACTGTTTCAAATCCTTAATTTAGTCCCAGAGCTATTCCTTGTTGCAACCCTGACCTACCTCATGAGAGCGAAACTTAGTGTTATCCAGCTTGCGGACAGCATAGGTCATGTCTTCTTTGCGCACAAACTCCACCACTCCAGTGCCATCACGGTACACATCTGCATAACATACATCACCTGCTTCTCGCATGTGATCCTTCAGGTCCTGCCAGCTTCCACTGGGGGGAAGACCTGCAAAAGCAAAATACAATGTTGAGAAACTGACCAACTACAACATTCTAAGTTATTCGATATTAAAACCTACCTGAAACAATGACCCTGTATTCAGAACGTCGTGAAGGGGGGCCATACCTTCCTCTTTGAGCCCCCAAAGCTCCACCACCACCACCTCCCCTTCCACCTCCTCGTCCACTTCGAGGAAACTCAACACGTAGACGGTAGCCATCATAGTCGTATCCATCACGCCCGTAAACAGCATCTTCTGCATCCCTGCAGATGAATCTGACATTTTACACTTCGAACTTCACACAATCATTTGGATCAGGCCACAGCAGCCAGAACTCACACTCTTGTTGCACTTCATTGAAATTATCTAAATCAGTACATCTGGATTGAATTGATTATTTGATTTGACTGATTGATGTGCACACAGTTCACATAGACACTGCTAAAATTTCAACCTACATCTGTTCATCTATCTCCACATTTACCCTTTCAACAATTGGGATGATTAGTCAGCTTGGTTTATGCTACTACAATCACACAGAAAAGCCTATCAAACATGTATGCAGTCATCATACACGCTTTATCAGTCACAAACACATGGGAGCACTTGTCTTATCTGCGGATAGCGCAAGGAAGTGGAACCAAAGTTTTTCATCAGACTAAGAAAAGACCAGATCAGTTGTTGTTGAAAACCACAGTAACTGACCCAAACACAGACAGATTTGCTCAAATAAAAATTATTCATATAACAACCAAAATACAGCTTTTAGATTTAGTTCTAGACAATAAAGTCTGATTTAAGAGCAAGTGCAGTGGAAACCTTTTTAACTCTTACATAAATTATACAAAAACTCAAGCCTTGGACAAATATGGAATGAGCTGATATTGTTTTATCAGCTGTTAAAAGGGAAAACACACAGTAGTTACGCTGATGGCAATTCAAATTTACAATACACTTAAAGAACATGTACAAATACTATGAAATTAAAAGGTATGCAGGGATAATGTACACATCTCACAACTTACAGGAGGGGGAAAAAAATCCAATCTCCGAGAGTGATACTTTTTTAATGATTAATAAACCTGAGTCTATATCATTAAAATTTGCCAAAAAAAAAAGGAGACAACTTAGTTTGAGACCATAGACTGAGGCTGATCTCCTTCCATTAGTCTCAACACATGTGCTTGACTCTCACCTGGGGTCCTCAAATTCAACGAAGGCAAATGGTGGACCTCCTCTTCTGTTTTTCAGATCAATGTCCCGAATGATCCCGTATTTATAAAACACGTCCTCCACGTCTTTGGTGCGGATGTCAGGAGGGAGATTCCCCACGTATATCCGACAGTCGTTACTCCCCGCTGGTCCTCGAATGACACCTCCACCAGACATGTTAACGCTAGCGCAAAACAAAGGTGACAGCTAGCTAGTACCAACCGAAACGATGCTACCTTATGGCTGACGAAATGTTTTAAAGACAGACAAGCGACAGATCGACTTTCAGCAATACAGATATATCAGTTATTCTTCTAGCCAAACTAATTTAACAGATACTTAGCAAAGGGTACGTTCGCATTGAGAAATCCATCAACACATTCGCCCGTTTACCAAGTGAAGGAAGTTTCCACCAATCACAGACAACCCCGCCAATAACGTCATGACGTCGTCGCATACGTCACAGCTACAGTTGCGACTTCAAACCCTAGGCAGCAATTTGTTTACCTTTGCGCTTCTCTCAGTGGAAAAGTATTCAGGCTCAAGTGCCAATACCCCACCACCGGTAAATGTTCTACATAATAAAACGTACTTATGTGAAAACTGATGGTAATCAATTATAAACTGCCTCTTGTCACTGTTTTTGGTCCTATATTACTGCTGTGTTGACATAAATGTGATGTTTAAAGTTATGTAGATGGTTAAGATTGAGCTCATTTCAACAACTACTGGGTATTTCAAATACAGTAATGCATTTTCCAGTTAATCCAATTGGATTTTACTAAAAGTGGAAAATTTATTTTTCAGTTGGTCAATTTTATCACATACATTCAAAATCAACACAGAACAGGATGAAAAATCGAGCAAAACAAAGTACAATATTTTTCTTGTAGTAAAGCATAAGTAAAAAGTAGCAGATAAGTGTAGTAATATTTGGATGTTTTGGGGGGTCCATCCCTTTTCAACTAAAGACCCTGAGGGAAAAAAAGCACAACAGTTGATATGATTTTACAGACATTTTTATTAGAAATGTTTATTTAAAAGAATAAAGCTGTAATATACTGGAGAATTTTAGAACTCATTTTCTTCAGCAAGAGACTGACCTAAGAAAAACATACAAACCAAACTGAAGTCACATTCCCTTGTTGCCTTCCGGTCCTCCCTCGTCCCCTCCCTCCTCCACTATTAAAGGTTCCCCCTATTTACCACTCTCCTTACGCGTGAGGATCCATCCTGCACCTCCCAGCCCTCCTCCTGGTTTTGATCCAAGATTTTGCTCTTCTTTTTTTAAGTAGAAAAAAAAAAAAAAAGTAAAACAAAAAAACTCTGAAAAATAATAAAATCACCAGTACAACATCTGAAAGTGTCTCTGGGTCCTATGCAAAATATGACAAAAAATTTTTTTTGGAATATTTAAAAAGAAAAAATGTGAAGCCAATTGACTGAGGATATTTTTGTATATTGTTTCCAGTTTGTGGGGATATGCGGACAGGGCTCGGTATCCTCTCCCAGGAAAAATGATCCTGTGCTCCTGCTCCATGTATCCATCCTGATGCCTAATCCTAATCCAGCTCCGAAATGGGGAGACAAAGAGCCCAGTCCAAACCTTTAGAATACCAGTAAAACCAAAGAGAAGGAGGCAAGTTAGAATCACACCTTCACAAATTATTAGATATATATTTGTCAGTTAATGCATCTAGGAGGGAGTTTACTGTGAGAAATATTGGGGACACCATCTATAATGAATTAAAAAAAAAAAAAAAAAAAAAAGATCAACTTTGGATATTACAACAGCACAATTACTGAGTGCATGGGCCAGGATAAAAATGACTGAAGAGCCCTATAATGCAGAGTTCACAGTTGACAAGGCACAGCCATCATACCATTGGTGCTATATTTGACTCCTCCTCCTGTTTATCCTAAAATGAACTGTTTCCTCTGTTCCCATCCTATTCTGTTCCTCTGAACTGTGCAGAGAGACACACAAGAAGGTCAAAGTACAGTAGTATATGCTTAAGAAATGTATAAAATAAACCCTCGTCAAACAAAACAAAGCATACAAGGAAAAGAAACAGCGGAGAAAGGGGGATTGAGGTATGAGGAAGGAGAAATGGTTAGCAGAAAATATACTTAGGAAAAGGGGGAAAAAAAAATAAAGAAAAAGATAAAACTAAAACTGCAACAAAGTCAGAGAAAAGGACAAAACAACACAGTGTTAACTGTAACGTGGTCACATGGTCCGTGGTGACGGCAGAGAAGTGATGTCAAGACTTGAGCTCTGAGGTCCACCATTCGTCATGAGGTCTGGCAAATCTAGGTGCGAGAACGGGAACGGGAGCGGCGGGGAGAGTAATTGGGAGATCCTCTGCCACGACGGGGTGAGTAGCTGCGTGAACCACTCTTGCTCCTGCTGCGGCTGCGGCTCCGGCTGCGACTTCGACTACGGCTCCGGCTGCGAGAGCGGGAACGGCCGTAGCTGGGGCTGCTGGGTCCATCCGTCTTCACACGAATGTAGGCAGTCTCTCCCTACAAGCACATGGAACATATTACCCCATGTGACTGTCAATATTACACAGGAAGCTCAAGTAGGCCAACAACTGCAGTCATATGGCTAGAAAAAGTGCAGTTAAAAACAAAAAACTTTAAAATACAAATAAAGATATAATAAAACTTCCACACTCTGATTTTTGGGATCTGTCTCCATCAGCTGCAGGTCACTTACCAAGCATCCTATACTGTGGCTTCATTATGCTATATCAGAAAACTTTTTGATTAGAAATGACACAGCAAATCAATATATAGAGTTGTAACCTTGACATACTGCCCAGGGTTTACATCCATCTTACTTTTTTTGATTACACACTTCAATTTCAAAGTGTTCCTCCGTATAATTATCCTGTGAATGTAACTTTTTTAAACCTACCTCATGAGAACGAAATTTGGTGTTGTCCAACTTGCGGACAGCGTACGTCATGTCTTCTTTGCGCACAAACTCCACCACTCCAGTGCCATCACGATAAACATCAGCATAACATACATCACCTGCCTCTCGCATGTGATCCTTCAGGTCCTGCCAGCTTCCACTGGGGGGAAGACCTGGAAGGAAGAAGAGTGGCATCACAATCATATTGATCATTCACATATAAGGACAACCTGCAGCTAGAGGAACTTGTCACCTACCTGACACCACAACCCTGTACTCAGAACGCCGGGATGGGGGACCAAACCTTCCCCTTGGAGGTCCTGATGCTCCTCCACCACCACCACCTCCACCGCCACCACCCCTTCCACTTCGAGGAAACTCAACACGCAGTCGGTAGCCATCATAGTCGTAACCATCACGTGCATACACAGCATCCTCAGCATCCCTATGAAAGCCACAGAAATGAATTTTCCATTTTGAATCAGCTAACAGCTTCTATAAACCAAAGTGCTAGTATTTGGTATGACCTCCATTTACATTTAATATATTTTAACACTTTCGTTTCACAATGAGATTTATTGCATTAATCTTCTTAGGTTTTTAAGCCAGGTTTTATTCAACACATCACGTGCTGCTTCTGACGGGCCAAACTACATTGTCACTTTAACCATTACCACCCATTTAGTTCAGTTTTTGTGTGTCCTTTAAGGCTGTGCACCAAATATCTGTATTTTCTTGTATCAGAAGAAAAGAAAATGAAAGTTGTCATTCTCTTTTCTTGACATTGACCAGCAATATTTATCAGAGGTAGACGGATACATTGGCCGGCCGATATAGATTTTTTTTCCAATATCAGCCTTAATTTTTTTTGAAAGCCAATATTTGATCAGTAGTAAAATGTTATACATTTTTTGACCAGGCAACTGTGTGGGCAGCACTTGAAGTTCAATAAATGTTAAAAGAGTACCGTGTACATGTATTAATAATTTCATTTATATTACTGCATAAAAGTCTTAACTATCCAAATGTTTCAGTTGTATTTTACAATGTGCTTTAAAAAAAAAAAAAAAAAAAAAAAAAAAAAAGACCTTAAATATCAGCCTCAAAAATCAGTTGTAGACATCAGCCATCAGCTGACCAAATTAAAAAAAAAAAAAAAATGGCATCAGCCTTCAAAAATAATAATAATAATAATGATAATAATAATACATTTTATTCATAAGCACCTTTCAGGACAGCCAAGGATGCTGTACAGACAATGCATAAAATACAAAGAAATAAGCAGATAAAAAAAAAAAATAATAATATTAATAAGAACAATAATAATAATAATAATAATAATACATAAAATGAGAATGCAAAATGGAGGGTAAAACCTATGGTGGGTAGACTATTGTGAAGAGGTGAGTTTTGAGTTTGGATTTGAATGTGGGGAGAGAATCACTGTTACAGATGAATGGTGAGAGGGAGTTACAGAGCTGGGAAGTACAGCGGCTGAAGGCTCAGCCCCCCCATAGTGCTAAGGCGGGCAGGGGGCACAGTGAGCTGGATGGAGGAGGAGGACCTGAAGGAATGGGTTGGAATGGTGATATGAAGGAGGTCTGACAGGTACTGAGGAGCCAGGTTATGGATAGATTTGTAAGTGTACAGAAGGAGTTTGAATTTGATTCTCTGTTTAACTGGGAGCCAATGTAGTTCCTGGAGGATGGGGGTGATGTGGTGGTAGGAGGGGGTTTAGGTGAAAAACCCAAATCAGTTGACCACTAATATTTATGCTCATTTCAACCCTGCAAAAACAAAGCTAAAGCAGTACTAGTAGTAATTTTTTCGTCCATTACACAGAACATAGCATATATACATACATACAATTTGGATTTCTATATTAAGTATGGGCGGAAAGGCATAGGCTGAAGCTACAGCTTATTTTATTTACAAGAAGGAACAAGATAACCGTAGCCTAAGACTTCTGGGGAAAAATAAATAAATACATAAAAATAAAAAATATACACATATACATACACATATACATATATATAATATACACACATAGTGTATATAACAGTTATAACAGTTTAAAATAAATGAAAGGACATATTAAATGCTGATTGACTTAAATGCCTTCACTATAAACTAATCTTCCATATTTTAGTTAAAGCACAGAAGGTGCGAGGCAACACGTGACTGACTATAGCAAGCTTTATAAAAAAGAACAGCCTTTCAAGAAGGCGTGCCAGTGCCTACAAGACAACATTCTGTTAATAAAAACAAATGCAGAAACGTAAAAGATCCATTCAATTTAAAAACAGTAGGCCTCCTGCAGTTTTCATTCAGAGATGAATAATAAGAATCACTGGATATACTAAATGCTGTGCTATTGCATAAATTATGAGAATGCAAGAAGGCAAATTAGACATTATGAGTTATTTGGATATTGGTGTTAAAACATTTACAATTATATCGGAGTATATATGTTCTATTTCATGATTTTAAGAGGAAGCCACCAAAGTGTAGTTCAGTTGAGTTATCAAACGGGCTGGTGATTTATTACAATGGATCATGAATATATATGTAACTTGGATTAAAGTTGTCGTTTTTTTATTCGTGTGGTGCACTGAGACAGAAAAAAATAAAGAATAACGGCTATGTTCTTTAAATTAGTCATCATTTTGTCCTGCTGAAAACAGATGTGTGTTAAGAGGGAGGGATAGCGTTGAGGCATTACTGCAGCTCACCTCGGATCCTCGAACTGAACAAAGGCAAATGGTGGTCCTCCTCTTCGGTTTTTCAAATCGATATCACGAATGACTCCATATTTGTAAAACAGGTCTTCTACGTCCTTCGAGCGAATATCTGGAGGGAGATTGCCCACGTATATCCGACAGTCGTTACTCCCCGACGGTCCACGAACGATTCCTCCAGACATGTTAGCGACGACACTCGCAGCGAGGACAAAGCGTTAGCTAGCGTCGAGTTAGCAAGCGGGCTAACAAACGGCTTCAAATAAATAAACCTGCCTTTAATGGGTTAATCTAAATGAAGGACACTATTAAACAGTTTTAACAATTCTGAAAAAATAATTTGCGTTTAGGTATCAAAGGACTCGATTATTAATATCAAACGGAAGTAGAGCTAGCAAATATTAACCGTGAGGGACTCGTGAACAACGATTAGACTGTCCTCTTCTTCGGTGGTGGATTTCTTCTTCGGGTGCAGAGCTGATGTGTTTCCGCCCTCTGCTGTATAAAAAGGAAGTGAAAGTCTTGCACTAAACAAGCAAAGAAGTTAAATAAAATAAGAATTTCTTATTGTGCAATATATGAAAGACAAATGTCACATTAAAAAAAATGCTTCAACTTTTAGAGGAAAATTAATAAGAGTAAAAAAAAGAAAATAAAAATCTAAATAAATGTCTGTGTAGGTTCTCCTTTGCCCAGGTCACCATTCTTGGTATTTCTTCTCGGTTCAACCAAAATAAATATATATGATTTCTAAAAACAATGTATCTTAACAAATGGTAGAAACAGTGTAGCTCAGGACTCTACTTCAACATGAGACTGTTGGATTTTAAGATTAGTTTTTAACTAATTGTAAACAGCATGTTTAAAACTTTTGAGGTCCATCTTATAATTCTGTGTGAAAAACAGAAATTAAATAATATAAATATTAAACTCTACACTGACTACCATCTATTGCCTTTCAAAACTATAGTCCTTAGGCTGAACTCATGAACTTTGGTTTTTTATGCCATATTTTTCCCATCTGTTTTAAAGCAGTTCTCAGAATATCTTCATGTTCAATTTACAGGGTTTATTTAGGTTAGAAAAGTTGTATTTATTCATTGTCTGCTACTTGCACAAAATGTTCACAGTGCTGGTAAATGATTTCGCACCCAAGTTGTATTGCACATCACTTGCATACTTTCATAATCTGTATTTTCCCCACTGTGAACAGAACAGGATAAGAAAAAAAAAAAATACAGCCCTGAGAATCCTCCTCCTTACTGAGGACATACATGACAAGGTTGATGCGAATTACAAGTGTTCATATTTCGACAGAAGCAGTACATACTTCTATCCCATGAAGCTACACCGCCAAATTAATCAGTTTTCCTCTGAACAATCCAAGCTATATTTCAGACTAGGGCTGGGCAACATTTAATTTTATTAATCAAGATTTTGCTCTCTGAAAATTGCCTAAATCATGAAAAAATACCTAAAAATTAAAATTTCAACCCGTTTGCTTCTTGCAACGCATTAATTGTGAATGTGTTTCTCCGGTCATATATGGGACATCATTTTTTAGTAAATTAGTATTTTTAAGTAACATGTTGTCGTCAGTTCATGCAGCCAGAAAACAATGCATTACACTGGGAAAAACGATGAAGATTTCTTTTTTTTAGCCACATCACCCAGATCTATTTCAGATTTTTTATTACCTCCACCAAGGAGGGCGGGGGGGGGGGGGCGGTTCTGGCTTGGCGGTGG
>JAPQRP010000008.1:8481144-8498893 GCA_037367295.1 Apogon hyalosoma
GGTAGTAAATTATTTTTGGCTTTCCTGATCTGCCTTGGCGGAGGTCTGCGCTCTCCGAGTGCTTTCCTAGTTTCATCCTGTTTTTGTGTAATTTCATTTGACCAGCTTGGAATGCAAATGGCCCACATTTAATGAAGGTTGATATCTGTAATTATATGACAGAAATGGTACTCCTTTTATTACGTTGTAATCTATATGCAAGAAAAGGAACCAGATCGCTACAACGTAAAATAATACAGTCCACCAGGGTTATTTTAAAAAATTAGTATAATCGGTGGAAGGAGGTAAAGTCGACATTTGGGCTCAGTACTCATGAAGAGACAGCGAAATTGCTGCTGCATGGAAATCCCATTCCCATAATGCACTTTGAGACAAAATTTCTGAAAAGGCCCGAGTGGCGTTTCGGTTTGTTATGTTGGCTGTCAACAAAAAGGCTTCTGTAAGCTCTGACAAGATTCCTGTCCTGCCCTCATAAGTTTGTTTTTTGATGACACTGAGGAAAGGTTGTAATAGTTTTGGATTTTTCATTATACTTGAGTTTTATTTAGTTTTGACACCCCCCCCCCCAAATTCAGTTAGTTTTAATTAGTTTTTGGAGAAGGTTTGCTAGTTTTTATAAGTTGTCGTTTTTTTTCCTGAATGCTTAGTTTTAGTAACAGCTTTTTCATATCTTTTATCTTCCTCGCCATCCTATTCAAAGAAATGAGTGGAAGTGATCAGTGGGTGACTGAGCAGACACAAATATATGTACAGTAGGATGTATACATTTCCTATATCAGGTTCGGGGGTCCAATCCTACGGCCCCTCCACCTGAGGTGACGTGACAAAACGGACAGAGCGGGATTCGAACCACAAACCCTTCAATTGCTGGACGAGCCGGTCGCCCAGAGTTAAGTCACGTGATATGACGTACGCCTAACTTAGCATGCTAGTATTAGCACAGACGCTACACTCATTAAAAAGTCAACATTATCAAACTCAGAACTCAACAAAGTGCTCATAGGATGAGTCGGATATTACAAACGACAAGTTTGGCCTCCTTTATGTATTGAATAATAATTTTCAACTCACTTCTGGCTAGACTAACTAACGGTAGGTAGGGTTGTCTTTTAGGGTAGGGTAGTCTTTGTTTTTTTCGCTTCTCTTTCATGCCTATACTTTTTAATGCTGCTGTAATGCTTTTAATGTTTTATGTAAAGCACTTTGAATTGTCTTGTACATGAAATGTGCTATAGAAATAAACCTGCCTTGCCTTTTACTTAAGTAAAGGAGGTGAATCAGTACTTCTACTTTTACCAGAGTATTTTTTCACATGAGTAGCTGTACTTCTTAAGTACAGAATGTGAGTACTTTTGCCACCTCTGCTTGCTGGGGAGGCATGTATGGATCCACAAAGTTCAGACTTTGTTCCCACATTGTTCAGTTCTCTTCAAAGCAGAGTTAGTGCATGGAAGCAGCCAAAAACTGGACAGGTAACTCTGTGTTTTTTGCCATCATTTGACCTTACCAACAGTGTTTGTACATCTCAACTAATATGTGTTGAATGTTACACGTTTTGGTTGTAGGTTCAAGAGGAGAAGAAAGAGGGCAGAAACTAGCTGCATGTCCTCTCTGGCTGACACCTCCAGCTCTCACAGCAGCTTGAGCGTCCTCCACCACAGAGCCGACCACAGACTCAGACCATCAAGAGGAGCTTTGTACCAGTAAGCCTATCACACATGCTTGTTAGCCCAGGGATCCTAGTTTTGAGATCATGCAGGGTTGCACGTAGCTCCATAACGTTCGTTTGTGCTGGTTTGTGGGCGAAGTCAAGGGAAGGTTAACATCTGGTCAAAAAAATTTAATTGCACTAATCTACACAAAAATGATATTTTTGGGTAGGTAATTACTTATATTTTGAGGAAAACGTATTTTGAAATGAGAAAAAGTGGTATACAGAACATCCAAAACCACACACACACACACACACACACACACACACACACACACACACTCAGGTATTTGAGATACCAGTGATGAATTGATGAAGTGATGAAAACTTTCATAACACTTAGAATTATCTTTAAAAACAACATTGAATCTCATGTATCACAGCCACAACAAGCATGAAAAATGCACTTGCAGCCAATCTTCTTTAAGCAACAGTGACCCCAATATTTAATCTAACTGGTCTAAAGGATTCGTTACTTGTTTCTATATTTCTTGCCTTTGTTTTTGTTGTTGTTGGTGATATTACACATGAAGCTACAAGTCTCACCTTGACTGATATCAGTAACTCCCACAGTGCAACACTCTTGCACAGAGTGAAGGGCAAGAACCTCAAAATGTTCACCGAAGATAAGACAGGGTTGTCAAAGTCATTTTAGTTCAGGGGCCACATCTTCTAGTATAATCTGAAGTGGGCTGGACCGGTAAAATAACATGATAATCTATAAATAAGGTCAACTTCAAACTTTTCTCTATGTTTTAGAGTGAAAAAAGTAAAATTACATGATGGAAATGTTTACATCTACAAACTATCCTTTATAAAATGTGAAAAAACTGAAAATTATTATGAAACAAGTGCAATTTTAACAATATTCTGCCCCCACATTCTCATTTACACATGTGCATTACAATTTACAAATTACAGTGGACACACTACAAATACACAAAACATTTAACAAGTGGTACCAGGCACAACAAACCCTGCCCCTCGCAAACATTTTTGCCTGATTTGCCCTATCTCTTATCATTGTGAAAACACATTTTTGGGGACCTTGACCTTTGACCTACATTCACAAAAATTTAATGGGATCTATTCTGGACCACCTCACACCTTTCTTGAAAATTTCATGGCAATTGATCCAGTAGGTTTTGCGTAAAGTTGCTGACAAACAAACAAACAAACAGACAAACAAACAAAAAAACCAAACCAAAAACAATACCCTCACCTCCCCTTTGGGGGCGCGAGGTAATAACAGACAGAATATTGTTAAAATTACACTTACTTCTTTTAAAGCCCAATTATTATACTTTTTCATTTTACATAACTTCAAATATGGCGTTGTCGATCAAGGGGAACGTTTTAGAAGCCAAAAAAGACCAAAAAAATGGTCCGGTAATTTTGTTGTTAGCCCCCTCTAACCATAAACACGCATTAAAATGAGCTGTTTCAATTCTTGCCAGTTTTCTACGTCACAAACCCTTTTGCTCCCACCCCCAACCCTGTTAATCACTCCAAGTTTCCTTCTATCAATAACCCCCCAAACCACCACCACCCCAACATCATTATCGCGAGATCACTGTACCTTCAACTTAGCGTGTACATCGTATTAGCGTGTTCTATAGCGTGCTAGTCCAGTTACAGTATGCTATTATTACAAGATGAAGTCGAGTTCATGGGCGAGCTGATTTTATTTATGATGGCAATGTTCCAGAGCGAGTTAGAAAAAAAAATCTATATTTGTGCCAACCACTTCTCCAGCGATTGTTTGACATATATATATTTTGTATTAACAAAACAAAGTGCATCGCTCATTCAGTGGCATTTTGTTTCTTAAAACCAGTTTGTTAATGAATCAGTACATTCATTAAAACAGTTTTCCCCAAAATTCCCAAAGGTTTAAGCTCAGGAAATGATCCCCTTATTTGTCGTACTTGAGTGTTAATACAGATTCTAAAACTGGAGTAAAATGACTTTAGCAGCTCACACTTGGAGCTATTCTGGTGTGACAGGATGAATTTGATGCACAAATTGACCTCTTCATGGCTGACTTAAGGGGAGCTGTTTTCACCAGCTACTGCGCACTAGAATTCAGCACAACAAAGCCCACAATACAGACTGAGAACATACAGGTTTTCTGTTGCAGTCTAGAAACAACTTTCTTCTGCTTCATTAACTTCCTTGTATGTTTCCTTGACATGTCCTCTTTAAACCTTTTCACAAACTGATTCCATGGACATTTACATCTCCTATTAATTAAATATTACAAGAACAATTCAGTAAACCCTTAAACACATTACATATTTCTAATAATAATTCAAAAGAATTCATTTTAATTTATTGGTGGTGTTGAGCTGAGTAGCACTACCTCCACCTACTGGACTGGAGTATGAATGCAATAGCCATACACGCATAAGGAATAAATGTACAGTATTTTCCTCTGCATACAACTTGAAGCATTTAATTTAGTTGTAAAATCCTAATATTTTGGTTACTTCGTCTGTGGTTTAACTGTAAATTGCATTAGCACAAAATGCATCTTTAATGAATAACATGAAGCCTTTGATATATGTAGATTTGATGCCTCCTTTGTAATTCCTTTCAAATTTTCTCTTATTTCACTTAAATAAAAACATATCTGCTCCATATCCATGTATACCTAGTGTGCTCTCTGTTTCAAGTAGGTAGGAAACCTTATGGAATTGATTTCATTTTCTTAACACGTGAATTTGTGGCACAAATCATTAAAAAAAATCTGTTTGGAAGTGGAAATTCACTATATGTGTATATTTGCATTAACAATATTAACAATTTTGTTAATATTAACTAAATTTCCTACCACCCCAATCACCTGGAAAGTCAGTCTCTATTGCTTGTTTACAGCTGTCTGCACTAAATCACTTTCTCCCTTGTATTGTCATGCGTTTCTGAAGACTACTTTTCTGTGTAACACTGAACAGATGCAAGGTCTTTTCTACTTTCCTGTCATATGACTCAATTAGTATCACTTCTTAGAATCTAGAATTGAAAAGCAAAACTGTTTCTTTCCTGTTTAGAAACTACTGTACTGTACTACTGTAAAGTACTGTATGTCTCCCCAGATACAACTTCTACTTCAACCTTTGTCACAGACATCTGCATGGATCTTCATTATGGGTTCCTTAACATGTTGTTAAATGTATGTATATATTTTATATTCCAAATAGCAGAAAGATGCAAAAGTGTTCATTTTAACATAAAACGCTTAAAAATGTCAAAGAAATTCTTTAAGGTATAAAATGATCAAAAAAATAAAAATTCTAACCCTAAGACCACTGATAACTTCAGACCAAATAAAATCCATAAAAATTAAAATTACTGCCACTGCTTTCAAACCTAGAAAACACAGATCTCAGAAAGCACAAATAAATCTTAATATGAATTCATAAGTGGTTGTCACATCTCCAGTAATACATATTTATTTCTGTAAATACATGTGTTTTCTTTTTGAACAATGTTCCCTTCTTCAGCTGTGTTTTTTCTGATTATTGCAACATTAAAAAAAACATGTATCCAACCTTTGCCACCTACTATGAGGTCACATAAAGTATGTACCGATATGTGTACAACTTTCTTTTTAATAACTTAACAGTGAGAATTCACATATAAAATACATGAACAAATGTACAACAATCCGAGCATTAAAAAGTACAGCCAGCCAGCCACAGCCTTGAACCAAAAGGACTTCCCCAAAATGAAAATTACAGATGAGTGTGAAAACCCAGTGTCTATTTACATTCATATTTGGATGTAAAGGCCACTGACATTAACAGTTAATTTACAACACGGTTTTGCTCAGTGCAACATGTCCATCACATATTAAAATTCCAGTGTTTCTCAGTCTGTCTTAGTTTGTTTTTCCCTTCGTCTCTGTCTCACCTCTGATGCAATTTTGAGCAGTGACAGTAGAATAGGTACACACATAGGCAGGAACAGCGGTATGTAAATGGCAAACTTCTGGTCATCAGGAAAATAAAGGAGGTGCAGGAGTGATGGGTCAAAGAATGCTCTTTCTGATGCCAAGATGGCCTCTTTACTGTACTGCAGAGCAAAGCCAAGGTTCCCTGACTCCAGCTCTGCCATAGCCAGCTGCAGAGAAGTGACAGCACTGGACACCTGTGTGAAAAGGAAAAAAAAACTTGAAGACAAGTAACGCAAAACAAAAACCTGTTTCACAAGGTATTCTAATATAAACAATGCAATGATAAAATCAGTCATATTTTTTTGGCATTATATTAATGCACTGTAATGGAGGCTGATATAATAGAGTACGGTATGTTGGGGATGAATAAAGCATCTTCTATTCTATTGGGAAGTGGGAAACAAACCTTAATGACCTTATTGGTATCAGTTTACAGAGGTCAAATACCTGAATTATACAACAATTAATTTTTTTATCTATGCTTTTTAAATACTGAAACATGAACAGACCGATGATTAATGAAGCTATGTGCCCATCTAAGTACCTGCTGGGCAATGTTGTCATTGATGACAATGTTGCCTATCTGGTCAAGCAATTGTGCCAATGATGTGATGGTGGTGGTTGCTGTTGCTATATTTTCTACACTCCGGCTCCACATGAGGCGGTCCAGCTCCCAGTCAGCGAGTCCTGAACTCCCACATGGTGCCACCTGGAAGCCAGGAGGAGGGGTAGAAGACTGTACCCCGAGCAGCAGTCTAAAATGATGCATGACATGAAGGTTATCTTATGGACCCACAAAAAGATATATATTAATACACTGCTGCACATAAAATGGGAATAATGTTTTCAAACACATTCCGCTTTTTATTCCTATTTATACAGCTCAATAATCACCTTTGACCTGGTGCAGTGATTACATTCTCCAGTTATACATTATCTATCAAGAATATGCCACATTCTCACAATCATTTCATAAGCAGAGATAAAAAATCTTTTATTCAAACTTCATGGGCAACAGTGTCTTACCGAAGTTGGGCCAGGAAGACTCCCATGACTTTGGCCATGTTAATGTTGACGTCAACAGGAAAAGCAACATCTGGGCCATAAAAACTATTAACATTGTAGACCTAGAAATACAAATTTTGTTTGATCAGTGCCTTAGGTAAGACATCAGGGAACAAAACTGGTATAGTAATAAATGATTGCTTATAGGTCTGTGTATAATCAAGAATCTGGAGGGAAAATCCACATCATGGTGCAGGGGGTTACAATACAATATATAACATGTGGTTTCTCAATGTAATTCATCATTCATTCATTTTCTGAACCCGCTTTATCCTCACTAGGGTCACGGGGGTCGCTGGAGCCTATCCCAGTTGCTTATGGGCGAAGGTGGGGTACACCCTGGACATGTCGCCAGTTCATTACAGGGCTGACATATAGAGACAAACAATCCCTGTCACATTCAGACCTATGGGCAATTTAGATTAACCGATTAACCTATCAGTGCATGTCTTTGGATGGTGGGAGGAAGCTGGAGTACCCGGAGAGAACCCACGCAGACACGGGGAGAACATGCAAACTCCACACAGAAAGGTCCCACCCCCATCGACTGGTGTTGAGGCACAAGTGCTATCCACTGCCCCACCATGTCGCCTTGGTTTCTCAATGTAATTTTTTGAAAAATGTAACAGAACCAAGAACAATGTCAGAAGCAAAGAAAATCAGCAAAATTCACTGTGACCAGCATTTACATTTTACACAGTCCAACATATCCAATACTGTCCTCTGTAGGTGGATGTTTAAACACAACAAAAAATGAATCACTGTCTGCTGCTGATCTTTGCATGTAAAACATGATATTGCAACATTCAAATGTATTAGGTTTTTTTCTAAACCCACTAATTGCTAATTTACAACATCTATGAGACATGCTGTTCCCTTATATTACCATGATACCACCCCATCGTGGTGAGTGAAATGCATTTGAAGGCACTTGTTGTTTCTTGCGGTCCTGGATGTACAGTGGTGAGTGGTTGGCATCTGGGACATACAGCAGAAAATTCAGCACTGGATTGGAAGATGCTGCATTAGAGCCTGAAAAAAGATTAATAAAAGAAACATAAAATACAACAACAAATAAGAGCAGATTTTTTTTTTATTCATACATTTCTTTCAGTAAAATATTTTAAGTTGTGCTTTACCCAGTCTGGCCTCCACAGGGTTGATTACATGGGCAAGGCTGTCAGCATTAAGTATGTAGGCATTGTGGCTGTTGTCAAAACGAGGGTTGACACCAAGCATGGCATAGTACAAGATCTAAGAAAAAGAAAAGTACATACACTATCATCAGATTCAGATATTTTTATTCATGCACAGAAACGAAAGTATACTATACATGAGCAGTTTACAACAGCTGTACATGAAAGGGAACCCCAAAAAAGCAAATGTGCATCAAATTGCTTCAAGCATCTTTTCACTCTAATGTTTGCTGCCTGTTCACACATATTTAACATTACCTGAGAGTCAATGCTAAAGTTGGCCACAGGTTCAAGCTTTGTAAGTAAAGGTTGGATGAAGGTCTGCACAGCCCCCTCTATGTCCCAGTGAAGCCGGTGTGACTTTGGGTCCGGGTTCAACAGACTGAAGGTTATCTCATAACCTAAACACACAAAGTAAATTAGCTAAGAACATGGAGAAAATAATACATGGACTGGAAGAAAAATTAAATGCACTCAACCTGGACTGGATTTAAAGGCCCTCATGCTGTCAGCAATGCTCCCTTTGTTGCCAGGGCTGAGACGGACTCTGTCACTGAGGGCGGCGGTGATGTCAGTGTGGCTGAAGGACATTAACTGCAGTAATTTCTTGATCCGAGGTTCCAGGTGATCCAACAGTTGATCCAGTGTCCTACCCACCCTCATCTGAGTACCAATACGCAACAAGGCTGTCCGTCGCTGACCGATGTACACTTCCACATCCTAAAAGGTAGATGACCAAACTCATGTTATTATACTTATCAGAAACTAAAATTTTGTTTAAAAACCTAATGGAGATCTAAGAAGTTGGCATGTACTTGTTACATATTTGACTGGGTATCATCATAACATTACAGTACTGGTACAGAGATGTTTTAGTGCTAACTTTTCAAAGTATTGAAAAGATACTGAGAGGAGCTGTGCGCACAAATCACAATTTGACTAAAGATAATATTATTTCTAAGAAAAGAGACAATAGGAAATGATAATAAAAAGCCAAATAAAACAAAAAATCAAGAAGAGAAGGGATTTAAAAAGAATATAAACCTCAGGTAGCAGCGAAGTTGACTCTGGGACCACATACACAACCAAAGAGCCACATGGACTTTCACTGAGCATGTGCAGTGACAGATCTGCTTCTGCAGAGAGAACCAGTGAGATAGAAAGACTTAAAATCTGTGATTTGACTAACACAGCACACTGTCTGCATATGAGGGGCTGAAAATTAACTTGAAAGTCAGAGAGCGTCTAACCTGCAGCAGTGGGCTGATTGAGAGCATCCTCCTCCATGATGGTAGCTGTGCGGTACCTTGTCTCATATCTGTACCTCAAAGACGTATCCTCTGGAAAATGATCAAAAGAATTGAAAGAATATCAGCATTGTCTTCATGGGCTTTATTCATAAAGATGGAAAGCCATTATTAATAAGTCACCATCTACTACATGCTCATCATCCTGTGTTAGTGTTAGTGGGATCTTCTTCTGCTGCTCTGGTGTGACAGTTCCACGTGCAAACACCACTTCCACATCAGCGCTCAACTGTAGCTATGGTAAAACAATACAGAGCAGAGTTGGTGTCATACACATTAAAAATCAGACACTGCTAAAGGGAATGATCCAGGCAGAGAATGACAGCCAAACCTCCAGATTAGCTAGCTCTTGAATTTGGCTGACAGGTAACCAGGCACGGTATGTTTCAGTTGTTCTCCACCACAGTGGGACTCCAATAATGATGACCACGGCTGCTATGGAAAGAGCAGCCAGCTGGCCTCGCCTGCGCTCTGAAGTAAACACAAAGACAAGAAAAGAGTCAAGTCACACCTACCTCATAATATCAATTCACTGGATAAAACTCATCAATCAGTTCACTTATCAGTTTATTCCAGAACATAAATGTGACACATCAGTACTTAATAGAGGGCTGCTATGGATAATGTTACTGTTTAATTAAACTGCAGATGCAAAATATATATTTCAGTGAGAATTTTGGTTGGCAATAAAAGGTGGAAAAAAGCGGGGAAACACATAATCCAAGTGGAAAACAAACATTATTTGACCATGAATCGAGTAATTGATATAAGAGTGAGTCTACAAGGACATACTGGAATCTATTTTTTACAATATTACCCTGTAATACTAAAAAAAAAAAATCCGGTTTTCCTAAAACTTGAACCGTGAGATGTCGAAGCAGTTACATGTTGTTGATGATGACATTCAGTGGATCATGAAGACGAGCATGTCCATTTGTAGTGATTGACAATACACCTCTGCTGATACCAGTCCAGTACCACCACTGGTACCGGTGCGGCTAGCTAAGGCTAACTGTTAGCTTCAGAGGAATAAACCAAAACCAGCCATCTCAGGCGCTGGAGAATAAGGAGCCACTGTAAACATTTAACATACTCAATATTCCTGTTTCCTTTCAACTGTGTAAATGATGGCATCGCAGGGCAAGAAAATTATGTCTACAAAATTCAATTCAGTCATAGAACTACTCACCCACTTCCGTAGTAGCCATTTCGATGAAGCGAATGGGTGCGCTTGATAAATTTACCTGACAAAATCAATTGTCATGTGACCAAGTGTTCACTATTAATATTACGAGTATGCTTCAAAATATGGGAAACTTCAAAACAATGCAGATGTCTTACATTTCACAAAAAAACTGATACTTGTTGAAAATAATATTCGGGTTTTTTTTTCTATTTTTAAATGATGTCAGTGGCCAATGGTTGGCTCACCGTGTGTATATATCTAACTAACACAGCAAATGAACAACACGCAGCGGCCCCTAATGGAAGCTTTAATCATTACAAAATCTATTTCCATCATAGTTTTCATACTAGAGCATATCAAAACCACCTATACTATAATTTACAAATTTCTAATGTTTTAACAGATATAATTCCATGTACCTCTAATGCATGTAGAGTGTAATTTTTGTTTTAATTTGATTTTCTTCCTTTTTTCATCAACCACTTTTACAATCAGTGTGTGTAACAGGGTGGACAGTTCATGACCCTCAAAGTAGTCAGTCTTCAGTCTTTGAAGAAGACTGTGTAATATTCAACAGATACGTTTTGAATTTCTGAAAAGTTTAATATGAAACAATATTTTGTTGTTGGTGACTGAGTGGACATCCTAAGCTTAACCACATCTAATATAAACACAAAATAATAAATACTAAATAAAAAAATAAACAATAAATAAACCTCCATTGAAGACGCTCAAAACGACGATGATAACAGTGATTGAATCAAATTATTAAAGGGGCAATTCCCCCAAAGTGATAGGGGTGGACACCAATTTCAAGGACACAAGCAGACTAAAATATTATGAAAAGAAAATATAAATTACCAAAATCACTTGTTTTAAAAAAAAACAAAAAACAAAAAACAAAACTTGACTATAATGACATCTAAAAAGTGTTTTATTTTTTTCATTTAAACACTCAATCTCACAAAAGTTAGAGGGGCAGTGTGAGGGACATGCACAAATCAAGTAAATTCCCTCAAAATTGTATAAAATAATAAAATCACATTACAAAAGGTTTAAAATTGTACTGATTTATGTGTTTGCCCATTCATAATAAAACCCCAGAATTTCATTATTTTGCAGTGTATCCATGGTGACAGATTCTGCTGGAGGACACCAAAGGCACCATATAGTGATTTTGATCCTATTGCAAAAATACGAGTAATTAAACCAGTCACCCTCAAACATATTTGACAAAAAATAATGTTATACCACATTACAGAATAGTAAGTTATTACTCAAAGTTATTGGCTATAGTAAACACTTGAGAAACCATGTGGCATTTGTGTGTAGAACACAAGAGAATATCTTCAGAACGATAAAATCCAACACTAGAATGTATTGTGTATGAAGGATTTGACTGGGTTAGACCATTTCAGTATTTAAAAAAAAAAAAAAAAAGTATCTATAAATATATGCATGCACACATACATAAAGAAGAATGGAGACAAGGAGAGCTGTAGTGGTTTTAGAGTAAATATTTATTTTAGTTTATTTTTCTCCACTATTTGACACACCGAGTGCTTCAAGAACAATATTAACATCACAAACATTACGGTAATCCAACACAGCAGTGACTGTTTCCCTGCCGCTCACCCCACATGTTGGTCCACATTTATGGATACAGCTATAGAAACCATCTTCTCTTCCTGTGGGGCTGGCTCAGGGAAATCAGGAGGGGAATGACACACAAGCATCACATAATATTGACACCTTTTCACACAACTGAATACATTAACTGTGTCATTTAAAAGCTAATGTTATACTGAGAAAAGACACAAGATGTTGGTCTGATTATTGGTGATGAGAAGCGTGAGAACACAAAGATTAGGAGGAATCCTGGTGTATAGTGGTTTGTTACAGTGCATCTACTGACTCCTGCTGGAACTACAGCTGTCTAAAAGTACAAAGAGCACTCCACACATTTGGACAGTCACTCAAAAGTAATACAATGTGAAAATCCCAGAACCTTTGCATTGTTTATCTTGTCCTTTTTCACTAGCAGTGATGCAGCTGATCATCATTGGTCCCACTGTTTGGGAAGTGTTAGTAAGACATTTTAAAGATGAGCCAACATTGCATTCTGACAGAAGCAAAACATCAACACACACATGCTAATCTGGCCTGCTTTGGAGTCGAAACTTGGTGTCAGAGAACCGGAGGCAGCACCGGGAGTGGAGACAAAAAAAAGAGGCATAAACTAATTACTGATAATCATGACCTACAGTTAAAATTTCCTTGCCTCTACGTTCCCATCTCAAAACCAAATGCTGGCTAAAAACAGTCTGCCAGACATAAAATGGTTTCCACATCTGTCATAAATTGTCTTGCATTGTTCTGATTTGATTGAAACAAAAAATAAGCCTGTTCCCTTTATTATAATTTCACATTGTTTTTAAATACACATATCTAATAATATAATTTTTTTTTTAAACTGACAATTCTAAAGTACAGTAGACAGCGCAGGCCTGTATTTGATGGAGGAGTGGGGAGAACAGCAGAGCAGATACAGTATAAGACTATTGTTTAGGCCACAGCTGAATGTGGTAGTTTGATGTTTAATAGGCGTGATTTGCTACATAGAGGGATTTTCCTGCAGCACCAGCGGAACCACTAGACTCGTATTTTCCCAGAGCAGCCTGGCCATTTGCCTGAATAAGACAAAGAGGAGACAAAGTTAAATAAAACTGCATGGACAAAGTGAAAGTTTTAGTTTGATTATAATGGAAACAATTTTTATTCTCAAATCAAAAACAGATTAAACCAACAGGCTAATAATGTATTATTTAGAGTATTTTTCTTTGCTTAAAGTTTAAACAATGGTCCTGGTATAGCTCAAGAATAACTAACTGCACAGCAAAAGATCTGAGGTATGTTGGTGTTTGTTTTCTGACCTGGGCACGCTTGATGAACTCCTCGGTGGCTGCCTTCTCATTGTTCAGCTCTCCTCTCCATGCGCCCAGTGCAGAGGCCTGGAGGGCGCGGCCGTAGGAGAAGGTCAAGGCCCAGGGTTTGGCGAGTGGGCAGGTATTAATGGAGTTAAGGTTCACACTGGCCTCCTCCTCAGACTGTCCTCCTGACAAGAAGGTCACTCCTGAGAAAAGACAGAAATATGGAACATGAAGTGTTACAAATCTGATCTGAGCCTTAAAAAAAATATACAAAGTCAGAATATGACAAAACACTGGCAATAACTCTTAATAATAGCTTTTAAGTTATATTGATCTACACAAATTAAAGATGTGCTTATATTTTGTCTTCCTGTGTCTGACCTGTGACAGCAGGAGGCACGGTACGACGCAGAGCAGTGACGGTCGCCATGGCGATTTCCTCGCTGGTGTACTTGTTGGGGCAGGAGTGTCCAGCTGTGACCATATTAGGCTTCAGCAGCGTCCCTTCCAGGTACACGTGGTGGTCTGACAAGGATTTATACACTGCAGCTAGGACCTAACAGCAGGACAGACATGTCACCACCACAGACATACACCTTTCATAGAACACACTGCACACATTGAAGTTTGTGTCATTTATGTGTTCTGCTTTAATTTTACCTTCTCTGTGACATACTGGCAACGCTTAAGGTCATGGTCTCCATCAGGAAGAATCTCAGGTTCCACAATGGGAACAATACCATTCTAGGAAACAAAGTAGTATTTAAGCAAATTTTGTGAAGAAAAACAAAACAACACTATCCAAACATTTGAGTTGGGGAGAAATTAGGAGAAAATGTGTGTTTGTTTAAAAAACTGAAACAGCTACGTAAATAACCAAAAACTTAAAAACACAACCCACTAAAAAGAAGTCTCCTGGACTTTAGAGAGTTAGACTCAGTTTATTTTAGCTCATTTTTAAGATTTGTTGGTTGCTTTAAATAAGAAAAATACCTTTAATTGGTACTAACCTGCTGGCAGATGCTTGCATATCGTGCCAGTACATTTGCGTTCTCAAAGATGGCCAGCTCAGATGGCGTGGTATCGCTGATCTTCAATACACAACGCCACTTAGCAAAGTCCGCACCGTCCTTCTTATACTGTGCACAGCGCTCAGACAGCCCGTCAAGACCTGCAGTCCGACAGGAGTGAAACCATCAGATATACAGCAGTAATGTGATGTCTGTAAGCTTTGAGGGTATGTGATACTTATGTGTCCTACCCTGAGTGGTGGTCTCTCCATTTGTTCCAGCGAGGGGCACAACACCTTTGTCAACCTGCAAAAAGGAAACTAATTGTTTGAAATAATATTCTAAAATAAACTTGGAGTGAAAGCCTTTCTCAAATGCTTCAATTTTTGTTCACAGAACCTGGCCTTCATGATGTAATGTAATACAGCACTGGAAAAAAAAACACAAACTGAACTTTCCTCACCAAACAACCACAAGGCTTTTAACCCACTTTGTCCTCTCAACCTCTTTATGGATGGGTCTGTGTACAGTTAAACATACTGACCAGCAGTCTGTGTTTTTATATACACGGAGGAAACCTTTCCCATTTTACCTGTTAAATGAATGTTTGTTTTTTTTCCACTTTACAACTGAAATGCATGGCTGTGTTCCCAAATTACATCTGATCCTCCAAGACTGATAAGGAGCTGGAAGTACTGTGCAACAAAACCAAGCCAAAGCTGATAAATGCAGTGAAACAGGGGGCATTTTAGTAAGTGGAGCAAAACATTAACAGGTTAAGAGACTCTGGAGAATGTAGGTCTTTCATGCAGCTGGTGGTTGTGGTTAAATATTTCAGGTGAACATCACGTACCTTGATACCAACAACAATGCCACGGTCTTTGATCAGTTTTGCAAAGGGGGTGCCATCGTCTGTGCTCTGGTAGAGGGTTTCGTGGAAAAAGATGACTCCTCCAATGCAGCTGTCAATGCGCTGGTCGGCGGTGAAGAGCAGCTGGCGGTAGCGACGCCTGTTCTCCTCTGTGTTCTCAACACCAATGGGGTTCAGACGCTTCGCCATGCTGCCTGTAGATGGCAAAGCATTTTAATGAATGGCATTTTGTTTAATAAAGACAGAAGTGAGTTATGTCTGCAGTACTGGTGAATTGGTGGGTAACCTTGTAATGATGTGAAGATTACATCTAAAAATTTATTTAATAATTCAAGAGAAAGAGAAATCTTTGGATGCCAGAGAGCATAAAATATAGTATAAAGTAATAGAAATATTTCAGTGACCCATAAATTTCTTAGGGCTATGAATACAAAGTGTTTCTACTGAGCATATACAGTATGTTCACTACATTCATGGATGAACACAATGTAGTTGGCAACATTAATGTTCAAACATCAGGACTACTTCAGGAGCCATCATTCCAATTACCACTCCATTTTTAATTAAGTAGCTACTCATTCGATAATCAGTTGGAATTATTGGTCTATTGTAGTTTGCAGCAAGTTTTCAAAACAATCCAAATGACATCATCCGTTACATGTGATCTATTTCTACATTGTGAAAAGCTTTAAGGTGAAAGTGCAGTTTCACCTGTCAACTGAATTTGTTTCTGTGTAATTTAAATGACAGCATTTCACTGGTGATGTCTAGAAATGGCAGCTGGGGTCATATAATGCTGAACCTGGGGAGAGGTAAAGAAGTGTAATGTGATCTCAGTGTTATGGTTATTTTGCACATGTGTATACCAGTGGACTCATCGGCTGCGAGGATGCCTTTCCCTGGTGCCACTATCCTCTGAGCGATGTCCTGCAGCTCCTTCTTCTGCTCAGGAGTGAGTGCTGGATACTGGTGAGTCATGGTTGCTGAAAACAGAGAGCCACAGTCAGGTCACATTGCTTCACGGTGTGTCGACCTGGATGAGTGCCCAGTGCCGGCCTCATGCTTTGTCCCTCTATTGTCTACAGTATAGCCGTCTCACTACAGCATCTAGCACGTCTCTGCAAGAGCAGGGTGAAGATTATAAAAACTACAAGAATACATTTTAAAATTCGCACGTCAAGGATGTAGCATGTCACATAAGCCAGTGCATCAAGTAGAAGATTTGCTTTGAGAAATCCAAATATGGCTTCCTAAAAGGAATCTGTAATATAAACGCAAGTGGAGGAACATCTTTGATATACTGTCTGCTCTTAGTTGTTTGGTGGCAGCTGCTGTACCGTCACAATGTGCTAGTATGCACAGCACGACACAAACCAGATTATGTTGTTCCCTATTCTCTTCTTCACTCTGCCATAAATAAGCAGTTACGCAACTACCCTCCCCATTGCCTTCAACATCCGCACCACAGAAGAGAGAGAGGGAGTGGTTATGCAACAGCGTTCTTATATACTCTGCTGCCAGTCTTCATTATAGCAGCAAGACTGGATGCTGCATGGGTCGTTTTTCTCTCCTCAGCAACACTTTCATTATATCCCCCTCTTTGTGCATTGTATTCTATGTCCACATTTGCAATGATCATTGCATGACTTGAATCCTAAGGCAATAACCTGAATGCTTGTTTAATTACCGAAAGATTGGTTTTAATGAACGTCTTCAAATGTGCCTCTGCCCTATCTGAGATATGCTGCTGATTTTTGAGGACAAATGAAAACTCTTAGTCACACAAGATGAACACACATTCCATACACTTACATCTTCACAAAACACCCACTAAAGCAGAATGAGCCAGGGAACAAGTTGTGACTTCTCTGTTCGACTGCACATGCTGCCAAGCTGCTCCTTTCTAATAACATCACTGGAATGGTTTTGTTCAACATCCGAGGTGTAAAGTCTGTACTATAATGTTAGCTATGGTTTAAATGAAAGTGATCTACAGCTGGAAGCTACAAATTCATCACTGAGTGGTCAACATGGAGACATGAAGTCACTGAAGATAAAATAATGTGCTATATTTATCAGACTATTTGGAGTAAACTAATGCAAGTATAAATTAGTGGTGGACTAAATAATAAATGACAAAAAATAGTTAAAAGAAAGTACGAGGCCAAAGAATTGCACACAATAATCTGATGTGCAATGTCAATTTTCTGCCTCATGCACCAAGATCAAAAACAGCTTTCATAACATGAAGTTACAATATCAAAGTCTCAAGAACTGATGTACATCCATTTTGATGCTAACAAGTAGTCTGCAAACTCCCTGCTGAAGCCGGCTTGCTGTGTGAGGACACTGGCTGACATACAGTGTTCCTCTGTGTTAATCCGCAGCTTAAATCTATGGGATAACAACCTTGAGAGCACATGCACGCATGCACACACACACACACACACACACACACATATATATATAAACGTCCCAAGGAAAACAGTGTGTAGTTATCACAACGTAAATGTCAAGC
>JAPQRP010000008.1:8545073-8557817 GCA_037367295.1 Apogon hyalosoma
AACAATTTGGTGCTGTTTAAATTGCAAGACCACAATGTTAAAATAACAGCCTATTCACTTTTTTTTTTTTTTTTTAAATAAAAAAGTAATAAAAAAGTAAACAGTTAACAATTTAACATTTCAAACAGTGTTAAATCCAGTGTTAAATATACATGTTTAAAATGTTAAATCTACATCTTACTCCGTAGATAAGGTTACAGTTTGTTGTGTTTCTTACAGTGTTTCTCTGGTAACCACAGCTGCCAGTTTTTTTTTTCCATAAAAACAACAGGATTTTTTTTTTTTTTTTTTTTTTTTTACAGTGTATAGCAAACAGGAATTATTGGAAACTGGCTTACTTTTGGTTTACTCTTTGACATTGACACTGCATGGGGAACTGAAAGTTTAGACATTAATCTAAGCTGACAGAGTGGTCAGAAGTGAAATACTGTGTACTTGTGCAAATATCTAAATTTCCATCTATCTCTGTCAGGTTCACTCGGTGAAGTGGATCTTGCTGCACAGCATGTGATATTGGAACTAAGCGCCATTACATACATGGTATGGATTTGCTCACTTTTATATTCATGTACATCCTTTTTTGCTTTCTTTTTTGCTTTCTTTTTGACTAGAAAAAGTAGTGTCAGTCTTGTTTGTGCATTATGCTAAAGCTGGAAGCTGGTATCCTGTCTTAGCAAAGAATAGAAAGGGGGGGGGAGCTATCCTGTGGTCTGTCTGAAATTGTGCATTCTCATTTCGTGAAACCACCCAATCTTTAGTGGGGCTGTAGATTACCCAAATATGCTGTACTCCAGTTAATTAAAAGGCCCTATCAAAACTATACTTTCCGAATGTAACTACATGCATTAGCTGTTCACTGGGAGACACAGACAGATAAAGTGATTTGTTGAGTCTAATGGAAGATCACCGCAGCTAGTTACCAGCTGTTATCTCAACCAGCAACCTCCCCAAAAACTTGATGGTTTCTAATTCATGTTTGTGCATAGATTACACAAAGGAAAAACAACATGTTTTATGACAAACTAAAAAGCGGATAAGTGGATGCAGTAAACCAATCACACTGGCTTTATTACAGTACTGACTGAATCACAAATTTTATAGATTGTTTTGTGTATCTTACTGCAATATACGAATAAAGCAAAAAGTATTTCCTATAAACTGTCATATATGTGTTGCTTGTAGTTCCCTCTAGGTATCTACGCAGCGGCCTGTGTGCGTGTTGGTAATGCTCTTGGGGCTGGAGACACTGCCAGAGCTATAGTCACCTGCAAAGTCTCCCTGTTTCTGTCAGGTATAAAGAGAAAGATACCGTCGACCTTTACCGAACCTTTTTAATTGTAGATGGAGACAGAAGTGTGTCCATTCATAACATTTCCCATATTTATCTCCTTTGCTGTAGGGGTGCTTGCTGTGTTACAGGGTATTGTAATTGCAAGCTCTAAGTCTGTCATCGGCTACATATTCACTTCTGATGAGTGAGTTTCAGCTCAGCACACACACACTCTTTTGTGTCTGAAGTAAAGTCTACTCTTAATTAACGTGTAATTACGTTCATCCTCATCTGCCTGCAGTAACATTGTGGAAATTGTCTCAGAGAACCTCACAGTCTACACATTTGTACAACTCTTTGATGCACTTCTGGTATGTTGTTAAAGAACAAACAAATGCTCTTGTCTTGTTTTACGCTGAGCCCTTGTGTTGAAGGGTACACTGAGCTATTTGCTTGTTTTGTTGAATGAATGTTTCTCTTTTGTTTCTTGCAATCTGTGTATTTTCAGTGTGTCTGCTCAGGGATTCTTGTCGGGGCTGGGATGCAGAAAATTGCTGCCTTGTCCAACTTAGTGAGTTACTACTGCATAGGCCTGCCGGCGGGAATCGCTCTGATGTTTGCAGCAGAGCTCAGAACATTAGGTAATGTTTTTATCCTTTTATATGTATATTTTGGCAAACAAAACTGTTTATTAATGCCATTCATGACATTAATGAAGCTAATAAAAATCATGACTTTTCTTAGCTGCGTGCTCTTTAAATGAGAAATTAGAAATTACACGGATTGTTACAGATTCTTGATTGACATTAACACACTGTTAAAACAGATGTTTGCTGGAATTTACAGTGTTATATAGGTAGTAATGCTTTCATGTCATGTTGTAGCCTGAAGTCATAGAGTGTAGCTGAGAGTGTACAACTCATCTTGTCTGTCATGTCTAATCTGGGCTCCTACTTGTAAGTGTCAGCTCTGGATAATTCCCTCTCACCCAAACTAAATCTCCTTGTACCAGTCGATTGCATGACAGTTCAGTCTGCTATTTGACAATGCTGTTCAGCAGATCAGTGAAAATCAATTCACAGAGAAAAGGTAAAGCATAAAGTTCCTTTCACAACAAAGGCAACAGTGGTATCATTTTAACCTAGTTCAGGTCCTTAAGTCATTAAAAAAGTCCTTAAAAGTCTCAAATTTAATCATTAGGCCAAATGGGTCTTAGACAAATGCAAAATAATAGTATTCATCACTATCGTTATTATTATAATCTAATATTATTTGCTGTGAAAATGTGAATCATTGCACTTGGGTAACTTTAGAATAAGGGGCAATGACCTCCGTTACAAAATAATCCAATGTACAGGAATCTTAAGGTTGTAATACAGCTGATGGCCCCTGGAGCTGACTCCAAAAAGCTCTGACTCCCATACACTTACACTGAACTTCATTTATTCATTACCCCGCCCCTCGAAGGAGAGGCGAGGGTATTGTTTTCGGTTGTTTTTTTTTTTTTTTTTTTTTGTCAGCAACTTTACGCAAAAACTACTGGACCAATTTCCATGAAATTTAGATCCCATTAAATTTTGGTGAATGTAGGTCAAAGGTCAAGGTCACCAAAAATGGGTTTTTGCAATGATTAGAGATAGGGCAAATCAGGCAAAACGTTTGTGAGGGGCGGGGTTTGTTGTGCCTGACACCACTTGTTCATTTATTATGTGAACCTGCTTTATCCTCATGGGGGTCACTGGAGCCTATCCCAGCTACTTATGGACGAAGGCAGGATACACCCTTGACATGTCACCAGTTCATCGCAGGGCTGACATATAGAGACAAACAATCGCTCTCACATTCACAACTATGGGAAATTTAGATTAGCCGCTTAACCTATCAGTGCATGTCTTTGGATGGTGGGAGGAAGCCAGAGTACCCGGAGAGAACCCACGCAAACACAGGGAGAACATACAAACGCCACACAGAAAGGTCCCACCTTTACACTGAACTTCTCTCTAAAAATACCAAGCCAATAATTTGTTTCCAGTACTCATTCTGGTCTCATATATTTGATTTGGAACCTCTAATAAGTGATTTAGCGGTTCATCTTAATTTTTTTTCTTTGTTAATCAGATACCAGGTCAAAAATAAAGTTTCATTGTCTGCCAGCTCATGCTTTGATCGACAGGTCTATTTGACAGCGCATAGTTTCAGTTTATTTAGTAAAGCATATGTTTCCCAACAGACACTCGACTGTAGTTATTGTTACAGGCTCCACCAACAAGACTGTAAAATTACAAAATTACACAATGCATGATGAAGTTTACTGTTTTACCAAGTCAGTGAGTTGGTACTCAGCATTAGCTCACCTCTGAGCCCTTTGACTCCTGAAGTTCCTTTTCTTGCATCCAAATATGGTCCCTTCTGGCTCAAAAACAGCAATATGGTGACAGCCAAAACACAAACCACTGGCTTCAAAAATGGGTGAAATCACCATTCCTCAGTACACAAATTATATACAGTCCACACCTTTGAATTAGCTGTTTATACAGAGGAAGTGGGCTGCATACAAATGTTTTCAAAGTAGCTCCAAACTGACTCCTTGTCCTCTTTTTTTTTTTTTTTACCCATTTTTTGACAGGCTGTATAACTGTCACATTTGACCTTGGATGTTGAACAGAATTAAAATAATCCCAGAACAGACAAAACAAATACT
Source organism: Apogon hyalosoma (assembly GCA_037367295.1). Lineage (NCBI taxonomy): Eukaryota > Metazoa > Chordata > Actinopteri > Kurtiformes > Apogonidae > Apogon > Apogon hyalosoma. The sequence continues at coordinate 8,549,045 of JAPQRP010000008.1, forward strand.
GACTCAAATGAGAGACTTTAGCCTCTGTAGTTACGACTCAGGGCAGTGCAGAGCAACCTGCAACTTCACCACTAGATGTCGCTACATCTGATGCGCTGAGCCTTTTAGCATTAGATAATGTTGAGGAGTAATAATGATTATATTTATCAATCAAAATATCAGTCATAACAGTAGGATTTCATCTAAATATATTCTTTACATATTCTTTTAGATAAAAGGAGAGTGTCCATATTGTCAGACAATAATGTCTTTCAGTGTCGATGTCTATTAAGTATTACTTTAAATTTATTTTTCCAGGATTTTTCAGCCTCTATTGAATATATTTATTGTTTTTTTTTTCTTTTAACATTTGGTAAGTGGCTAAAAATTGTAATAAGGTAGAGTGCTTTAATGAAAAATATGACTTATTACATTTACTGTATCAATTACTCAGTAAACAACTCAATTTAAAAAGCAAAGTGGCACCGTACCAGCACAAGTGAGAAACTGTCTCTATATTTAAGTCCAGGTTCATTAGTTAGTTCACAAACCCACTGGGCCCTTCTGCATCAGCCACTGCTTAATTTCCTTCCCTGCAGCCCGCCATTTACCCCCCACTAGACTGAATCGCTTTGCTGTCCACTAAAAGTGCGCATGTGTTGATGAATGCATATCTGCATACTCAAGTGCATACACATTCAACTCTAGTTCTGACCTTGTGAAATCTGTATTTTGTAGCAACTATCATTATTAACTCAGAGGAGCCATGAAAATCAAATCTTTCCACATTTACTAATGATGATATAAATGAGGATGGTGGTATTAAGTATATGTTTATCTGTATATGTTTGTGTGCATTTCTGTTCTCTTAGGTTTATGGCTCGGCCTCTTCATATGCGTTACCCTTGAGGTGGGGTTCTTCATTGTTCTAATCTTCAAACTGGACTGGAAGAAAGTTACGCAGAAGGTAGACTGTTGTTATCATTATTTAACACAGACTTCAGACATTTCCAATAGGGATTAAAAGACACAATAGAATTGGGATTATCACATGAAACACTCTGTTAAGGTTTTTTTTTTGTTTGTTTGTTTTTTTTTATGTTTTTAAATCTGCTAGAAAAACTGCTCCCAGGCATCTTGAATTTTATTTTCATCCCAGTTTTCTTCAATTAAATGTCTGTTTATATGAATCAATAAACATATTTTTATTGGTAGTCTTTTTATCATTTATTTTTAATATATAATAATATAACAGTATTGAAGATGACTGAAACATTTCTTAGTGCTTGACTGTAATAGGTTGTGGTTTTTATGTTTGTCACAATATCAATGCAATGTTTCAGGCCCTAAAGCGAGCTGGGATGAAAGTGCTGGTGACACCAAAGCGACCTGTGAGCACAGTCCTGAACGAAGGAATGGTGCCTGATTTTACTGACAGCAACAATACAGTGAGTGTAGAGTCTATAGTGTATATATGTGGTGTGAGGTGAATCTGTTATTGCGTATGTGCTGTTATATACATATTGATTAATACCAGTATCTTTACAACCTGAAGGCCCAAGTGGATGGTGAAGAAACTCCTACAACAGAAGGATACAGTCCTGTCAACACTCAGGATCAGGAGGTGAAAGTGGTTCATGAAGCCGAGGGCAACAGTACAAACACAGGAGGGGCTGAGAAAGACACTGAACAGAGCAAAAACACTGCAAAATCCAAACCCCAAGAACCACTTTCTGTCACTCAGCTGATTCTACGCAGAGGGCTGACTCTCTTGATTTCAGTTCTCATTTTGGTTGTAGGTGTCGCTTTACACATTGTGTTCCCTGCACCAGAACCGTCTGCTCACATACGAGCCAACATTACCCTGAACTGGGCCAATGACTCCACTCCTACCCCACTCCTCCCACTGGACCTGACCACTAACCAATAAACGAACCCCTAACAAATGAACAATTCATTGTTAAAGAGGTTTACCTTTACTTGTAAACCTCAGCTGTTCTGGACTGGTGGGTGTCTTTGGTGGAGAAATATGCATCAGTAATGTCTGAGGCAGCTCTAGTCTGCCAAACAATTCCACAGAAAGCCAGAAGCAATATCAAAAGGGTCTCATGAGGAGCAAAGCGAGACTGGCAGAATCAAAGGTGTTGCTCCAAAGATCATGTCTTAACCTGCTCAGTTAGAGGCGCTCAGCTGGTACTACAAGACAAATCCACCTCAAACAAAGATGTTTTGTCACTTCTGATTTTGAGATCTTATGATTTATGTTATGCTGTGACACGTCTTTTTCACCAACTATGAATCGTTTAATGTCTTAACTTTTTTATGATTTGACTGTTAAAAGCTGATGTAAAATGTACATGTAAATATGCAATACATTGTATAACTATAGAAAAAATTCTTTCTACTTGTATCGGTTTGAGCCAAGACACAGACAATTAACAACTAATACCTGATTAATTTTTTTTTTACTTCAACTCTGTGGCCAATAACATTAATACTGTGAAAGCACTGTGATCAATGAATTGTAAATAAATTTTTGAAGTGTTTAGTTCGGCTCACAGGATGTATTCATTCTATTTCCACTGTCTCTGGTGTCAGAACTCCTCAGCCACATGTAACAGTTGTCACAGTCTTTTTATACTGAAGTCATTATGATAGAGATTGAGTCTTTTTAATACCACAAGTTTGTCCAAATCTAAACGTTGCACCAAAACAATTTCTTATTTTAGATAATTAATTTATCAAACAGGGGTAGTTGTTTGTTTACCTGCTTTAGTAGTTTCAGCCACTTCCTGTAGCCTTCATCAGAAGCGTCACCATGATGTTGTTGTGACGTGTCTTAAATTAATTATCTAAAATAATTGTATGTGGAAGACAGTATGAAACTCTACCAGATAACGATTTCTTCATGACACAGCTGTGCAAAGGCGTCACTGCATCCTGTGGCACCAAAGTGTGATTCATTTTACGAAACACAAACACTGATCCCAGAGAGTCGTGGCTTGAGTGTGTACCTAGGTCTGTCTGTGCTAGGTTAGTCCTGACCTAGTTTGCTGTGTCTTGCCATGCATGTAACATGTATGCACTATGGACTCTCAGACACAAAGTGCTGAGGACCCATTCAAAGTTTTGGATCAGACTGTACTGCAAACAGTGCAGTGAGGGGAAGGCTCTGGGAAAGTGTCTGTAACCAAGGCCCAGTGCCCGTGTCCACGCTCACAGACTGGAGGCAACACTTGAGGCATCGTCTTGGCAAATTCCTGAGGGTTTAAGGCTCTTCCTTTGTAACACTAAGGCTTCCCTCATAGACATTTACAGCCCTTTATGATTACTTTCCATTAGCTTGTGGGAAAGATCAACTAAGTAGGAGGAGGATGGTTTTTGTGGGGTAGGCAACTGTCTGTGACCAGAGGAATCAGGTGGAACCCATCACAAGCTAAGAACATAATGTGTGCACACTTGAAAACCCTCAGCCTGACTTATCAGGCATACTACTGCCCCCAGTGGCCTGACTTATCAGTGCATGACAAAGTTTTTGGACAAACGGATGGTTGACCAACTGATGACAATACTCTGTGGCCAGTGTGGCCGAGGATAAAAAGCAGGCAGGGTGTTGGTAACCGGGAAAATGAACCAGGGGGGTTGAAGAGACAGCAAGCAAGACTCATATTTTAGCAGCCTCCTTTGTCTATTTATCTCACACATGAACAGCAACTTAACAGAACTGCACTGCTATAGAAAGTTGAAGACTCACCCCTTGTGGTTGTGCCACAAAAATAAAAAATAATTGCCACCAATGGTGAGACAAATTTTTTTCATCCTCTTTGAAGTACGCCTTCTTTAACAGATACAATTTTTGTCAATTTAAAAGTTAAAAAGGCAACACTGTTTAAAACCTTTTAAACCCTGGTATATTTCAGAACCATTTTAATGTATCACAAAAGATTGGATCAGCCAATAGCAGAAGCTTCATATAAAACCAAGTTATGATCAGAAAGCAGTAAAGTTAAGATAAAATTTGTAATGACCGATTCATAATGTGACATTTATTTTGGGTCTGTGAGTTTTAGTAGTAGAGAAATACTTGTTCTGTTGGATCTGCTTAGTTAGCTTATTAGTGTTTGTTGCATTGGTTTTTTGCTTTACAAAGCATTTATAAAGTACCATGGCAACAGAGACGTTACTCTGTGAGATGTAACTTTGCTTCACCTGGTACTGAGGGCAGCTGCATTTAAGAGGTTACGTATCAGACCAAAAATACTTAAAAAGAAAACACCTGAATGTAGTGGAAGTACCATCATCATAACTGTCTCTCCGTGATTTGTTCAGAGTCACTGAAGATGTCTTTGCAGCTTCAACATGACCTGATTTGTAACAGTTTTCACTACTTTTTTCAATTTGGTACATTCTCAAAGATGGACGTAAAATGTGCCAAATCAGCAGGTGTTTTAGTGTTGGTATCATGTATCGTGTGCGGCGAGAGATGCAGTCCACTGAGCTGTTTAACACAAAATACAAGAAACAAACAGGAATGTATGAAGAGCCACAACAGCGATACATCTAGATGGAACGGTGCCTAATGAAAGGTCTGGGAGGAGATAAACAAGCTGGAGAATTCGACATGGTGGCATGAAAGCAATCTGGTAACTGGGGAGAGGTGGATGACTGGCTTCACTTCATAGTGTGGTTTGACTACTGATGGAAAACATGTGACTGTAAGAGCTCAGAACAGGCTTCCTCTTCTCCATTTATCTGTTTTATAGCAGGTAGTATCTAGCGTTAAGGTGCATTACCATCACCTACAACTTGTTTTCAGTGTAATACAGGTCATTTACAAAGACTCATTGTTTTATAATATTTTTTCAACAGTTCCAACCTTTCTGATTTGAGGTTGTATGTTTTGTACATATGAGGGTGAAGAGAGTTAACATTCATTTAACTAAAAGGACCTTTTGTGCTTTTTGTAGCCACTGTAGGAGGGAGAGAGATTTGTGTGCTTTGTTGAAATCTGCAGCTTCACCACCAGATGTCACTAAAGTTAATATGCAGACCCTTTGATGCAGGGTCATACAAGCAAAATGAAGTACATTTACAAGAACATGGAGTGTAAAACTGTGGTCAAAGTGACTGTGAACTGAACAAATAAACTGCCAGGATTAACTGAACCTGACTGTTTGTCTGGCCTGGAGCAGTTTAGTTGCATAGATTAAATAATGAATAAGTTATGTGCTGCTGCTTTAGTGAAACCAAATCATAACTGAATACAGCCTGTAAAGAAAAAGGAAACCCTGGAAAGGCTAGAAATTTGAAAAAAACAAAAAAAACAAAAACAAAAAAAACAAACAACAACCCATAATTCTCCCCATATTTTTGCACTGTCAAGCTGATGTTATGTGACATGAGGCAAAGCGCTGTCCCATTCATATTTATTCAATTTATATTTATACCTCTCACACTCAATCACTTAGCAAGAGATGTCAGTTGTCTGTGAGGGTTTACTGATTATGCTTCAGCGTGGAAATTAGGATTGGGCCAATGTCATACTAAATGGTAATATCACTACAACACCAAATACAGTCTGAACTAGAGCAATCAGTGCATTTTGTCTCATATAGCACCTTAAAAATCACAGGGTTAATCATGATTCTGTGTGGGATAATTATCATTACACTTTAGTTTGCAAAAGAGATCATAAATTACTATATAATCATGTGCAGCACTTGATCTGGTCTGGGGTTTCTTAAAATGAAGACACAATTTAACATATAGCAGTCCAAGAAATATATGACACTGCTAAGTTACTGCATAGCAAGTTATAGTCTAACAATACTGACAAAATATCTTTACCCAGTGACTTGTTAATGATGCCACAGCATGTCACTGATTGCAGTCTCTGGGGGTGAGATTATAGACTCTGTGAGGAGCCTGTGGCAGTGTCTCTGCTGATGAGCGACTCTGAAACACAGACGATGATGTAGCCATGTATGAATCAAGCCTGATTTACATGTTGAATAATGATAAATTAATATGCAGGATTTATGTGACTCGAACAAACATCAGTCTGTTAAAAACCAGCATTGATGTCACTTGGGTGGGTGCAAGAGCTTCTCAAAGGACAGATTGGAGATTCTTAAAAATACCTCTTGAGTGAGACCCCAGCCTTCGAAGTTAACACGCTCTGAAATGACTCAAACAGAATATGCACTTGTTAGGTTGCACATTGAATCCATCCAGGAGAGCTTCATTATGGCCTACATCCAAATTTGATTTAGATAGTATAGTTTTAATAATGTGAAGGGAAACTTGAGTGTACAGTATATGTATAATCTCTAATACAGAGGGAAAAATATTTCCTGAAGTCGTAACGAGGGGGAATGCTTCATTTCTGTGAGCAGGACATGACTGAGACACTGGACTAGCTAGCTAGTTATCTGCTCCTACACAGAGAGCAGGTGGTTGATTTGCTCAGTTTGACATGTATTCATCCAGCCAGCATTTGCATGGAGCTCATACAGACCTTTCATTATCATCAAATTTGGCAAGACGGATCAAAAGAAAGAGAAATAAATCAAAGAAAAAGACAGTTTTTCTGTTTTTGATGATGAAAGCACACATCCACAGATGTGCCGTGGTCTATTTATAACATTTAATCATGCAGTTCCTAAATGTAGCAACCATTGATCTATATGTTGTGTAATGAGGACATATATTTCGTCACTGAGGGAATTATATCTTTTTTTGTCCTGATTGGAGCCCTTCTTACACCACATGTTTTTATACATATAAAACAAGCCTAGACAGTATTCAGTTCAGGATTTCATTGATTGCTTCATTTACTTCCTGTTTTTCTTTTTTTTTTCTTTTACATTCCATACACGGCTAACTACTGCATAGGGGTATGTATTAGATGGAATGGAGCAAGCAACACATATTATTACTTCACATATTATTACTTTAAGTGCAATTGCTCACAATTGTTTAATCATGCAACCATGATGGTAAATAATATGAAATAATCAGCACAATTCAACAACTCTTTCAAGGTTTAGAAAATGTGCATTAATGCCACTTATCTGGTTCACTTACAGAACAGTTTTTCACTTTTGTAATGTTCAGTAATTACCTGTCATTTTACTGCAGTTGTTTTCCATCAAAGTACAAAATAAATGAAATTTTGTATGAAAATAGACTGCGAAGTTGTCTAAAAGCTGATTTGAAGGAAAACTTTGAAAAACCAAATCTCTTAAAGTTTAAACACTGACACATACAAGTACTTATTCCAGTCAATAGGCTGTAATTTGGCCATCAAGTGTTTGTGTCTGCTCATTTCAGCCTCAAGATGAAGATTTAGAACTTGTTTTTGAACTGCTGCCATGTGGCCTGATAAAGGTCACTCATCTAATTCGAGCACTTTGATGAGCATCTCACTGATGAAGACTCCAGCAGAGAGGATGATGAACATGAGCAGCACAGTGAGGCCACGTCGTATCACCAGCTGCCTGACAGACGCAGTCGCATCATCTGAAGACCGCTGACCTGAAATGGACGCTTCCAGCTTACCATCTACCTGAGCTGTAGGCCACAATGGAGAGCAAAACACATTATTAATGATGCATTAAACACGGTAATGTATGAAATTCCACACTAAATAGAAATGGTAAAATAGCATTTAAGATTTCCAAGAATGTCCAAAACCGTAGTATGAAACCAGTAGAATGTGAATTGACCTTTCCCTACATTTCTGTGAAATAGCAGAGAGAGAAAGATAGAAATAACTAAAGGAGCTAAAGCGCTAATTTGATGAAATGAAAACAAGATAAGATGCTATATTGATGCTATGTGTAATAAATCACATATATTTAGACCGGGGGGTCAAACTCATTTCAGGTCAGGGGCCACATACAGTCTAATTTGATTTCAAGCAGGCCAGACCTGTAAAATAAAAGCAAGAAAAAAAAACAAAACAAAAAAAAAACAAACTATAAATGAAAAGAGCAAATTTGTCACTTGGCTTTAGTGCAAAAAAAGTTATATTCCATAATAAAAATGTATCAAAATACCCTTTCAGAAAAAAATGTGAATAAACCTAACAACATGAAATTTCTTGAGAAAAATAAATATAATTTTAGCAATATTACGCTTACTGATTACTGTGGATCTATAAAGGCAACACAAAAGACACAAAACATAGTAATAGGCATCTGGAAATGAAAAATTTAGTGTTTAACTTTATGATCAAAACAACTTGTCAAGACTCAGTGACGCCCTTGACTGTTACTGTATCTTCTGTGTAATTTTTGCACTTTGCAGTTTCATCCTGTGGGCAGGACTGGACCCTTCGGCGAGTCTGTTTTGACACCCCCGATTTAGACTAAAGATAAAAGAATCCCTTGCTTTACTGTTTCACTGTTGATGAAAATGTAACGGCTAACCTGCATCTACTTGTCTTATGCTTTAGTATTGTGTACCACTGTGAGCCAATTGAATCAGTTTCCTGATATCACCAAACCATCTCCTAATGTTTACGACACTTAGTCAAATTTTTTGCCTTGATGGGAGAGATTAGAGACATGTTTGGTGGTTTTAGTTATTTTACATTTGGTTTTGATGATGCAAATAAGAAAAGAGATATAGAAGGTCATGTACTGCATATGTGTCCATGGTTTGTCTACATCAGGGGTCACCAACCCTGGTCCTGGAGATCTACTATCCTGCATGTTTTAGATGTTTCCCTCTTCCAGCACATCTGACAGTCATGATCAGGCTTCTGCAGGTGTGCTGGAAGAGGGATACA
>JAPQRP010000008.1:8568394-8581862 GCA_037367295.1 Apogon hyalosoma
GGGCGGGGGGGAAATGTGTGCATGGAAGAAGGTTTTGGGAGGGGTGAGAGTATTTGCACACACAGTATCACTGTGGGGTGTGCATTTATCTGTATGTGTAGGTTGGAATTTTTTACAGACTATGAGAGGGGGGAATTGAGGGAAAGATGAGGAGATATGTGGTTTAGATAATGGTGGCCAGAGAGCGCGGACGAGGGCAGAGTGTGTCACACAGAAAGATGGAAAGTGATGGAACAAGAAACAGTGGAAGAGACAAAAGAAGTGAACAGTTGATAGAGAGACAGAGAAAAAAAATGGAGACAGAGTATATAGAGGAGGGGTGCAGGCCGAAGATGAGAGAATGGATGGGGGGGGTTGGTTGAAAAAGTGCCAGGGTGATTTTCGACGTGTTCTCTTCCCTCCTTTGTTGGTTACGTTGTGGGTAGATTTCGCTGTGAGGGCTTTGGGGTTTGGGAGAGAAGGGAACAATGACGCAGAGGGACCCATCGCGTCTGCTCCAGCTGATAATGATGATGACTGAAACGATAACAATAATAAGTAGCTTCTACTGGAACCCTAAAACTGCCGGCTCGTGACGCCTACGTCACAGTTTATCACACATGACACACTACACTGGACACACAGACATGTCTATCTCACATTGGCAGCATGTGAGAGGGTTTCAGAGGGAGCAAGCGAGACACAAAGACAGAGGTGGAAAAAGGGAGAAAAAGGGAGTGCGGAGGAGAAAACGGATTATGCTTCGAGTCTGTCACCTGCATACACTTGACATTCACGTACAGGACGCACATATGAGATGTGTGCTGAAAAAAAGCAATGTATTTATAGCTGTCACTATTGTCTGTGAGCAATCTTGTGTAATTTTGCTTTTATCGCTACAGATGTAAAAAAAAGAAAAAAAAATCAAAAGGCAGCCTCTCAGCCTACTGAGTTTTAGAAACGTGGTGAAAGCCAAATGAGATTTCTTTGTCTCACATATTCTTGACCACATTTTTAACCTACTGCTGATTCAATATCAAGCGCTTCATTTAAATTTTAGACCTCACCAACGACACTGATCCAATTCATCAGGAACAAATAACTGAAGCGTGGACTCATCACACCAAATAAGAAAAAAAAAAAGTAGAGAAAGTAATTCAACCATGACTAAAGCACAAGAAAATTTGCTGTCTGCTCTTTTGATGATGTATGAGCTTTTGAGTTTCTTTTGGTGAGTCATATAATGTTTACTTGAAATACTCATTGCGATGCTGCACACATTGTGTTTGAGGTGCTATAAATGGTTGGATTTTTTTTTAGATGCTGCTCTTTTGGATAATTTAAACTTTATATTTATGTGACTAAGCTTGAGAGACACAGCAGATTATGACAGCAAAAGCTTCAAAAACAAACTGCAGTTATAAAACTGTATGACTATCAAATCTCTCAGGTAATTAGCTTAGATTAGGCCATAATGAATTCCTTGTCTGACCTGCTAAAACAGGCATCATGGGAACACATTATAGTGCCTCTGCTGATTTAATATTGCTGTCCAAATGCAATAGACGAGCCTTCTTCAATGCCACCAACCCTGATTTGTCTTCCATGACTCATCCAGCCTCTAAAACAATGCGGCAGTGTGGCGCCTGGTCCTTCATGACACACTGTCCTTTCCATAGCCCCCCTGATGGAGCAGCAGGGGTAAATATGAACAGACAGCACCAACGGGTGTCTCGGGCTGTTCATGTGAGCACAAAGAAGAGGTGGAGAGACAAAAAAACCCCACAGAATTAAACCAACTTGAATCAGTTATGCTCACAGGGTTATTATGTTATGACTGTGTTCTTGTATTTGTCAGGTGTGTCGGGTCAGGGGGCCAGAGATATGACAAATTCATGCTTGGAAGTGATTCTGTGCTTTGTTGACTCATAGACCAAAGAGGCTCATTGACTGTGGCAGCTGGTTGACCTTGGAGAGAAGGCAACCTGTTTCTCTCACTCTCAGTTTCTACCCCAGAGGCTTTTTTCTTTCCTCGTCTGAGGAAGTGAAGCGGGAGATGCATCATCTGACATGAGAGCAGCACCTGGCCTCACCTACAACACATCACACCTATAACACACCAGCAGATGTTATGAAAAGTCTCTCGGCTCTTTAAATCGATCCTTATTTGCTATGGCAGGTAGCTGAGAACAACTATGCTACACCTTATTTTGGCCAAAGATTAAAAACAAAGGAGTTCTTGTGTCTGTTCAGCCTGAAAGCTAAGCACTTACAGAGTTCTTAATTACACACCAGACTGATCTCTGATTCAGTCTGGTGGCCTTTACATCACAGCTTGTGTGCTACCTTTTACCTTTTGAAAGCTGCACTGTAAAGCATATTTCTCATTTAGCATCAGGAGCAGCAAGTTATAAATACGACTGATGTCAGTTGTAAATATACTTAAAACTTCAGTAGGCTGGATTTTTTTTCTTTTTTGGTGTTGCTGGGCAAAAATTCCACAACAGCTTTACAGAATGTTTTCAGAAGGTTATAGTTCTGTCTTTTTGTTGGTCCGTCCATCCGCCCTCTCTTTCAGGAAAGGAGCGATTTGATGTAATTCCTTCAAATTCAATATTCCATTCTGTAATTTTGACAGAATTTTAAGAAAAGGTCCTATAATATAAAATAATTTTGCAATGTCATTTTATTTCACAAAAGGTCAAAGGTGGACTTCATTGGAATATCACAATGTTGTGTAAAGCACATTTCTGTCTGTTATTCAACAACCAAATTCTTTGAGTACACATTTCCAACTGTACATTATTCAGTCTCAATACAGTGAGACATTGCAAAACCAATTTCACAATACGTTCAAAGTGTTTTACCACGTACTTTATGGAAGGCTAGCCATACATGGATGAAATACAATAGATGCAAATACATATCACTGTGCATTGTACTATGTGTAACTGTGCATATGACAAATAAAACCTATCTATGTAAGCAGCAACTTGACAACCAGGACCCAGTGGTTCTAACAGGAATTCTATTTTTTTACTATTCTACTTTAGTTTTATTCGATTTGTGCTTTAGCAGAACATTCACTAGTGTTCTGATTTGTGTGAATGGACATGTTGTTCATGGCACAAGTTCATGGAAACTAAAGAAAAAAAAACAGCAGAGTCTGCAGCATGTTTAAGAGGAGCATCACCCACTGATACAAAACCTTTGCTGTTACTGTAACTTTTCTTTCTTTTTTTTTTCTCTCTTTCCTGACCTTTTAAAGAAACTACATCTCTTAAACCAGGCTACTCCTATTTCTAGCTGATATAATTCACTCTGGCCGTCTTTATATCATGTCTATTGATTCTCTTCTTCATTTTCCATTTCTTGATCAATTCACTGCTGATATTATTATGTAATTAAAAAGACAGATAAAGACATTATCTGTCTTTATTATGGTGTAGAGCAAGTCCCAGATATTCTAATTCTAACATCTCTCCCACACACAAATTTGGTTTTAGATGTGAAAAAGCAGTTGTTTTCAGCCCAAGGGAAAATTGTATTTCATCCAAAGTGAGACTTTGTCCCATGTGGATGTTTGTCCTTGTGTTTGAACAGCATTTGGTCAAATATGTGGTCAGAACCACAGACTGTATAAAAAGGTCGTGACCAGGTTTTGTGTTAATCACTCACAGACACAGAAAGAAACCCTTTCCATTTATTTTCCACTGCTTTCTTAACAGTGTAAAGTTCCTAACTTTGTGAGTGGTGGCTAAATATTAATAATCAATATGTCGCTCATTGACTATGTTGCCATGGCAACACAGTTAAAAACCCTAATAAGCACTCAGTGGTCTTTAACACCTGAATATTTCCAGTCCTCAAAAAGTTGCATAAATGACTGACTAAAATGTTCGTAAAATGAAATGCTTTAAGAGTCACATGTGGCAGTGAATACATGAGTACCTGATAATAATCTGTGTAAATGCGTGCCCAGACATACAGCTCTACACAGAGTCACACACAAAAAGAGAGAGAAGACTAATAGCATGAGAAGGAGAACACACCAGTGAGCTTACACTGAAGATGACATGCTACTCCCACTGAAGACTAAGTTGTTTTTTTTTTTTTTTTTTTTTTGCCGTTGCCAAATGCTGTCAGAGACCCTAAAGCAGCACAACCAGCTACTTCTAATACAAATGGGCTGCATCAATCTCATTCTTGTTCAGGGACATGAAAGTGGGTGGAGGAAATTGGGAAGGGGAGTGGAGGTGGTGGGCCAGAGCAGGGGTGTTGGGGGGTGGGGGGGCAAGAGAGTTAAATGCAAAGAGAATTAGAATGAATGATGACAAGACCTGCTCCTTATCCCCCCTTTTATATCCTTACTGTTGAGTTTGGGCACACACAATAAAGACAAATCAAATTTTTGTCTCCATGTGACCCACACTGCCAACAGATTCACTGGAGATATCAAAAGTCACGTATTTCATATGCAAATGAGAACATGAAGGTTTTACCTAAAGATGGCCTGATAATTAAAAAATTAGTAAAGGTTGCTGTTGAAAAGTCTACTTCTTTTCTGTCAAACTGCAATTTCACAGCAGTAACCTCTCGCAGTGAATGAGTCAGTGTGACGTTACGCAGCCCAGTATTTGCATTGTCTGTGAAGCACAATTATTTGTGTTTTTTATTCTGTTTTTACATCATCACCGTTCATAACTTAGGATGTTCAAGAGTCAAGACAGGTTTTCTTCATGAAGCCAGTGTAATAATTTTACCTCTTGATTTCACAGTTTTCATTAACATACATCATTGAAAAAGCAGATCACAAATGTTTGGCATATTCATTTCTGAATATGAATACGTTTTGAAATCCTATTTTACTTTTTATGAAAAAATTATCTCTGTCAAAATTTGTTCTTTTCCTGAGGACTGCAGTTTGTTTTGTGCTCTAACCGTATTTAACTTTTGACTTTGTGCTTTGAATAAAAATGGCTCAAAACAGGTGTTTGTACAAACAAATTTCAGAACTTTCTAAAATATACAAATGCCGAAATTTTGTTACTTTAGAAATAGAGACATGTTTTCCATTTCCCCACATATAATAATAATAATGTAAAATATACAGAAAGAAAAATATTTTGTATTCACTAACACTTCCACTTCTTCATGGATATATTTACAGAAGGACATGAAACTATCAGAACTTCTGACATCTATTTCAAAGGAAAATTTTACTGTTGGTCAGTGTGATTACTTCTAAACTTGCACCAATAACAATCTTGAATGCGTACTTTACTTATTTTGGTGTTTTATTGTACTTTCCTACGTATTACATTTATATATTTGTAGTGTATATACGTTGTTTGTTTGTTGTGTCATGATTTGTTGTAACTGTAACTAGGTCTAGGTTGTTCTCTTGGGCAAGTCTCTCTTGGAAAACAGACTTTGATTCTAAAAAGGATTTCAAATGTATAAATGAAGGCTATATAATACATGCAAGATAATGTACATGTGTGACACCTCTGTACAATATTTTGGCCTTTTATCACTTGATGGTGATAAAAGGCCAGATTTTTTATTTTATTTTATTTTATTTTTTTCATATGTTTGTATTAATGCTTATGCTCATGTTGTTTACATTTTTTTATATATCAAATGAAGAGATTACTGCTCATAACCAGCTTGATAGCAGAAGGGTAGCAGAAGGAAATATGTTTACTTGGTGCAGATGGCTGATTTTATCTCCAGATTTTATTTTGATAATTACATGAGGAGAAACATCATGTTGGCAGTAAACTATATAAAGACTTGTCAGCTCCCATAACAATTTTGCATCATTGTTTATTTTGATGGAATGGCTGTTAAAGTCCAAATTACTCATTGTGCTGTGGATTTTTTTAATTCCATCATTTAATGTCCACTTGGCCTCCATGTTTTAGCAATAACAATGCAGTGCTTTTGGTGTATGCAGTTGGTGAGACTATATGGCATGTAACTACACAACTGTGGGCTGTGATTGCAAAGCCTGTCTCTTTTGTGTGTGTGTGTGTGTGTGTGTGTGTGTGTGTGTGTGTGTGTGTGTGTGTTGCCGACAGGTGACTCATCGCACTGCAGATGACCACAATGTTTTTTGCTGCTTGAGCGTTCATAGCTCTCTACCTTTCCCTCTTCTATGATTCTCATTCTTCACCCCTATTCTTTTTTTGAATCGTCTATTTTTCTCCATCATCTCTTCACCATTTAAATTCTTTTTGCACTCTCCTGCTATCTCTGTCCATCAGTGCTTTCTTTAGGCGTTACAAGCCTGTATCACCAGATTACATAACGCCCTATCTCATTTAATTTCTTTTTGGAAAATGAGATGCAACAAATAAAGGCGAGAGAGAAACAAAGCGGCAGCAGAGCGTTTACATGTTAGGGATGTTTCATGTGCCTTCATGTTGTTATGTGAAAAGGCTGACCACCAGCAGCAGACCGTTCATCCAGCCCAGGTATAATGAGACATAATGTCATGTTGCGATCTGATTGGCATGGCGAGCGTCACAGAGAGGGGCGGGAAGAGGGCTGGGACAGGGAGAGGAACACAAAAAGAGAGAGAGATAGAAATAATGATGATGATGAGGGTGATGATGAGGGGCCATGAGCCGAAACAAAGGCACAGTGAGAAAAAAACGTGAGGCACCATTTGAGCCTGCCCCCTCCTTTTCTGCCCCCACCCCCCATGCCCGTTCTCTGCTCTCTCAGCACCAAACTCACATCAGTCATACATTCATTTACCCCATCCCTCTCTCCCTCTCAATTACATTCTCTCCTCCATTTCTTGTCTGGTGCAAATCCTACGAGTGGCACATCCAGCATACATTGGTTTTAATGTTTCATATCATTACAGATGTTTATTTGTGCACAGAATAAAAGGCGCTGAAATGTTACATCGCCCTATAGATCTGAACAAACAGAGAAAGCATGTCTAAAATCAACGGAGAATGAACCCATGCACACTAACATCTGTACAAGCTGAGATGTGAGAAGCCCTGCTGAATTTGCACACTGTGCTGTCCAGATGAGTGAATTTAAAATCATGCAGAATATGTGTCAAACCTGTTTAAAAGCAGAAACATAACATGAAATTAAACTCATTTTGTAGCTTTAAGGCATTTTTTTTTTTACATTGTTTAAATGATGTTCAGATACATTTTCATAAAGTCATTCTAAAGCTTATAGAAGTCAATATACGACGTGATTTACATTGGAGCTGCAACCGTAAACCAAGTATCTGACAACTATTGAATTTATCTGCAACTATTTTAACAATCTATTAATCTGTTTGAGTAAAGACAATACTCTAAATGTTGTGATTTCAGCTTGTTAAATGTGAATTTGTCTTGTGTGCTTCCTTTTCTGTGACAGTAAAATGTGTATCTTTGAGTTGCATCAAATAGGAGGTAAACAGGTTATGGGGAATCACTGATTGACATTTTTTAGAATTTCATAGACCAAACATCTAATAGATTACTTAATAAAATAATAGATAAATTGGTCAACTGTGGGAAAAAAGGTCAAATAAACACTTTTCATTTTCACATAAAAACATTTCAGTTCAAGACTCTTTCTCTACAATTACACCAAGATGCAAACATAACAGTTTAACATTTATAAAATTTCTTATAATTTATTTGTAGGTATAAATAAAATTTTCATTTTCTTTTGAGAAATCATCAGAAAAAAAGAAAGATTGTAAAGTAGCCTAATCTTGGACACACACACGCACACCCACACCCACACACACACACACACACACACGCTCAGGGCATTTACATTGTAATTACCCCAGAGCCCCTCTCCAGGTCCCTGTGGGGCCTCAGGCTGAAGACGGTCTTAGAAGAGTCCCAGTTGTCCCATTGAAGAGATCATTAGCCTGGTTAGAGTAATCCACAACAATCTGCGTGAGTGCGTGTACGCAGATGCGTGTGTGCGTGGGTGTGTGTGTCACTTGTGTGCTCATGCGTTAAGCGGCTGTTAAATGGACTCCATGGCCTTTAGCGTCCGTGGACATTAGCTTTATTGGTGTGATCTGAAAAGTTATTTAGTGACAGCTGGGATTTCCCTCCCCAGGGACGGAGCCTCTGACGATTCATGATAGCAGACATGAATGAAAGGGGAAATAGGCGTTAAATTGAAAAACCTGGAAAGCCGGAAAACACACATAACTGAATGTTTGATAAATAACATTTTTATAATTAAGAAATTTTACTAATATTATTTATCAAAAGTGCCCATATTTAATCTTTATTTTTGCTGACATGTTTTTTTTAATTTAAGTTTTAATCAAAATCTAAAAAAATAAAATCATACTATGACAAATAAAATGTGAAAATCTTATTTGACAAAAAGAAATGGTGTTAATTTATAGTTTTTGTTTACATTTTGTTGCACCAGGCCCTACCAAAATTTACCTTTGTTTTAGTTTTTGTTTCTAAAACCTGCACTTACACCTGTATGTTAAATATGTTGCTTGAGTGTGTACATGTATTTTAATGTAATGCACTTAGGTTTTGTTCAGATGGCTTTTGTCCTATTATACCGTTTGTTGGATCATTTTCATGCAGTGAAGTGGCTCAAACGGTGCATTTGTGTATTTTAGGCTTTAGTGGATCTGTGTCAAGGGTTTATAGAGCAGCTGTGTATTTGTATTTGTCTCAGGATAAGACAGCAAACATCTGCATGCAGTGTTTTATTGTTACATGTTCATCTAAACTCTCTGAACCAATGTGACCTGGCTAAGAGCCAGCCTCTCTTTTGTTTTTATCTCTTTCTGTCTCTTTTTTCCCCCTCCCTCTGCCATTTTCTTCCAAATGCTGTTGTTTGGAAAAATTATCCTCCCTTTGCACTCCCTGCTGGAAAAAAGAGTGGAGTGAAGGGGCATAGACAGGAGGGGGGAGGGAGAGAGGGCAACTGATTGCTCCTATTGTTTAAGAGTAAGGCTTGCAGCCTCTTAGGGGATAATTGGCACACAAGGAGGGTAATGTGTTTGGACTGGAAAAGAGAAGTCAAAGAAAGAAAAATTAACAGAAAGGTGGTGAAAAGGCTAATGTAGGGGTTGCGATGGATCAGTTAAAATGAATCATCTGAATGAGCTTCTGAAAGCAAGTGTGTGTGTATAAATTCTTTAATACACTTCATTCATTTGATATATTCACGTTCTCTGCACAGATTTTTATTTGCAGACTGATTTATTTAATGTATAGGTTTGTTCAAAGGCAAAGGAGTGCACTAGCAATTGCATTTTTAGATGTAAAGCACAATTGGACATACTTATAAACAGTGCAGTATGTAAACAAGTTGCTTTTAATATTAGAAACTTAAAAATGACAATGGATTTTATGCAGAATACAATGTAGATTCACATTCTTTATCTACATATTGTTACTCATTCTTTTTATTGATGGTCATGCATGAAAGTAATTTTAAATAAGAAAATGAAGAAAGTGATGAAAAAGTACTAATACAGTGAATCCTGATCATAAAAATGTGTTTATAAGCACTGTTTTTTGTGGGGTTTTTTTTTTTGTTTTTTTGTTCATTTGTTTTTATTTTATTTTAATTCCTAACTACACTGAAATAAATGAACTATATTAACTTATACAGGTTTTCATATCCAGGTTAGATGTGTTAAATTCTCTATGTGTAATTATCTATTTGAAGTAAAATATACACAGGCAAAAGCACACACAAGTAATGCTTAATAATGTACCAATCTTGCTTTCAGGATGTTTTGTAGATAAGAACCATTAGCTCTGACACCATTTCCTGGTATTTATGTTATCCTTCTTCTGTTTCTTCACGTCATTTCTATCTGCATGTGTCCTTTGTTTCCCAACAAGCACTTCCAAAGTGCTTGACAGGAAACAGGTGTTTAAAGTGCTTTTTAAATAAACCTGACTCGACTGGAGAAGTGATTTCTAAAGTGACGCAGACACATTAAGTCCAATGTTGACGATGTGATAATATGATGATATTTTGACAATTTCCCCCATCTAAGCCCCTCAAAATCACTCTGACGTAATATTTCAATAAAGCCGTGTCTTTTTTCAAAACCAAAAAACCATAAATAACAAAAAAAAACAAAAAAGAGAGCACATGACAGGTGATGTAGGAAGCCGAGTCTTACAAGGATGACCTTTAACCAGCTGGATGACGTGAACGCCACGCAGTGATGATTGTATTGTGAAAACTATCAACCGTGCAGTACTATCGGAAGGAAGAGTTTGCCTTTACTGCGTCATCAAAGCGAGTCCTGCACGTCCCTCTGTATGTCTGTGTCTCTATTTCATATTCCAGTCACAAGCCGTGTGGTGCAACTGCTCAAAGGGTACGGTTTGGTATTTGGGAATTTTTGGGGCTTGATAAGTTTTGTGCCTCAAGGTCTGTCTGGGATGGGATGGCTGCACACAGAGAACGTGTGTACCCAACACGCTCATGACCACGGTCGTTTTAACTCGGAAAAAAAAAAAAAAGTATAGAGAAAAAAGAAAAGAAACATTTACATTCAGAGTTTACTGAAGACGCTGTGAACATCTTTGAGTGCTCACAGCACGCGCGTCTGTCCCATATGTCTACATGGCTGCGTTACAAATTAGTGTACTTGTAAGACTATTATTTGCAATATTATTTTGTGTGTGTGCGTGTGTGTAGGTGCGTGTGTGTACAGTGTGTCTAAATTGGAAGGCTGTAATTAAATGCGTAGACCTCTCCACTATCTCCTCCTCCAGCCAGCGCCAGTGACGCACAAACCGCAGCACAGCCATGAGTCATCAGGCCCCCAGGATCACCACCCCTCCTTCTATCTCTCTATCCCTGCTTCCATCCACCTCTACACAGCTCTCTATAACCCTCTCTGCCTCTCACTACACATTCCTATGTCCCACTCTTTCTAAATTACCCACCATTCCTCTCCTCCCTGTTGCCTCCCCCTCCGGCACGCGCATGATACGTGCAGCCGCTTTTCCCTATACGCTCCTTGAGATTCGTGCTCAATTTCCACCTCAATCCGACACACTCCTGTTTATCTCTCACACATCTGGCCATCTCTCTCTCTCTCTCTCTCTCTCTCTCTCGCTCTCTCTCTCTACCACCCCTCTTCGCTCGATCTGTCTTTACCCTCTTTATCTCCTCTGTTAACCTCCCCACGCCCACCCATGAACTGGTAGGTTATTGAGTTTGCCATAGTTGGTGGGTAGACTGGTGAAAAGAGTGCAGCAAGAAAAAGAGGGAGTTTATAGAGAAGACCTCAGAGACAAGCTAAGAGACAGTAATGCAAAAGAGCAGCAGTGACAGAGCGAGTGCAGAGAAGAACAAGTGAGAGGAAACAAGAGTGAAAAAGAGGGAGAGCATGATTTGAGGCATTTGCCACCTGGCGTCCTGAATCATTATCTGACTCATGCTAATCTCTTATCTTCTCAGCCAAACACACAAGCATATACAGCCACTAGACACACACACACACACACACACACACACACACACACACACACGCACACACGCACACACATACACTGCTGAGATTTTAAAGCACGCAGGGAGTCAGAGCAGCATTTTCAAGTGTCAGACAGCGTGAGAGAAGAAGCAGAAGAAGAAGTAGAGTTGGGGGGCACCGGCGAGTAAAAAAAACACTCAACAAAGGACAGAGAGGAGAGGATCTCTCTTCAACTGTCTGATGAAGTTGCTGCTGCGTTTAAAGAGTAAAAAGGGGATGTTTCGTTTTCATCTCCCAGTGTTTATGAAATGAGTAGGAAGGGAGAGCATATTAAATGTATGACTCATAAATGTGTGTGCCTCTGTGCCCCACCAACGCCCTGCAGAGAGGGTTGCATCTACTGCTGCAGGAGAGATAAAAAAAAAGGCAATTTCGTGCTTTACTTGGTGTGGTTATCCAATTAGTTACACAAAACATGTGGCTAAGCGGATGTATGCCAATATGCTTCTGTTCTTGATAGATGTTTTATACCCAGGAGAGCCTTCACGAATATGTAGCAAAGCTGTCTGATGAAATATTGTGTTTTGAGTGCAATAGTTTTTGTGTTTGGCATTAGTTGTTTCGTTCTGACACAGGGGATCACTCACTATTATCCTCTGAGCTGACAGTGATAATTCAAGGTATTCTGTTCACAGATGCTGTAAACTGTGTGTTCATTAACAAAGCCACACAGCTTGATTGTACAAGGGGTTCCCAAAGTATAAGTATTATATATTATCTTGTACCAGCATGTGCACATTGATCATATACACATCCTGGACAATCCTGATAAAGCAACTCTCTTTTTGACCCTATGAATGAAGATTAAGGTGTAAGTCTTTATTTAGGACATACTTCACAAGGACAGGAATATAATCTTGGGGGAAATGATATAAAAATCCCAGATGCTGAATATTATACAAACGTGACTAAGGAAAACTTTACTTGAACAAAGAAATGCTGGTAGCTGTGAGCCAACTCTGCAACTGGGAACTTTTTTTCTTTGTTTTCTGAGTTTAACAACTGCAACATCACTTGCATCAGCACCTCATAACTCTCACTTCAATTGTGTTAATTAAAAACGTAATTCACCGGAGCACCTCGCACTTACAGTGCTTCAAACATGCTAAATATTTACACCCTAAATTTGGACACATTTCAAGTATGATATTGCCTAAAGCAGACGCTGAAGAATACAAGCTTTTATTAGTCCATGAGAGTTGACTCCTCAATAAAATTATGCATAGAAAACTGTCGGTTGGTGATAATATCAGCGTGTGGGATTTAAATGATTTCCTCTAGGCTACACAGCCTAATATCTGAATATATCTCTGTGCCGGAGCTTGTTAGAATAGCTGCACAAACATAGTTACTGTATACTGCAAGTATGTGTGCGGAAAAAGAAACCATTCGAATTTGCAGATTTGGATTTCATTATGACACAATTATCTGAAAATTTTGCCTTTCATTCATTCTGTGACAGGATTCGACTTGTTTTTAGGCTTTGTTAGAGATCCATGTGGGTCTGAGTCATTTCAACTTTAATCTCTCCTTCTGCTCTTGACAGTGTAACAGTGTTCTGCAGATTTCTAAGTATTGGAAATGCACTCTGAATGCAAGGTCATCTCCAATGAAATGACACTAAAAACTAAGAAACTAAACATTTGGCCCTTAAAACCTACCATACGACAGGATGCTACATCCTAATATGTTGTTGAACTCTCAAAGACACATTTATCGGTTTGAACTTTTTACTGTAAATAGTTATAATCCCCTGGGCCCAACATCACAATGCAAGAACTTATTCTCTACAGTATTTAATGATGTGAGGTGTCAAAGTGTGAGAACACGCAAGCATTGAAACCACAGTAAAATGCAAGACAACATAACAGGATCTTTGAGGGCTAGTTAAGAGATCCATGTGCCCAAAGGTTTAGAGGTGAAAAAAAAAATCATATACACACACACACACACACACACATACACATA
>JAPQRP010000008.1:8582886-8602593 GCA_037367295.1 Apogon hyalosoma
ATATATATGTACACACTTAAGAACTTAAGATACTTCACAGCTCCAGAGAAACATCAGTAGAACTACAAGCAGCGGAGTACCTGAAGGCATTACAAAAGCTGAGATAGGTTGACTTTTTGTCAGACTACCCTGCTTTTTTTTTTTAAGCAGACTGTTATTGCGTCAACACAGCGGCCTGAATAAAATGAAAGAATTGGCTGGCTGCAGTGGAAGTGGAAGTTTGCCTGAGGGAGCTATGTAGCATAAAGACAAAGTTGGCAGAAGGACACCCACTGTGCCACAGTTTTAACTTCCCCAGCACCTTAATTTCCAGCCCCTTGAATTCCGTGATTATAGAGTGAAAATTAAATGGCAGTTTTATGTTATCAGTCTACATTGTATTCATTGCTCCTCTTATGTTTGAGATAAATAGCAAACATTCATCAATTTAAAATATAAGCTATAAGAAATACAGTGCACCATACAGGGTGGGTGAAAAGTAACTAGGCATTAAAAATTGGTTATAAAATCCATATTCCTATTACAAATTCATTGGAACAAATGATACATGCTCTTTATTACATGGGAAAATGAAAGTAAATCTTCATATTTCAGTGTAAGCACTGGTGGCGCCAACCACTTTCTTCAAATGGCCAGGGATGGAATTAACAACCTTCTGAGGGACGTTGTCTCGGATATCATTGAGAACCTCCTGAATCCATGAATAAGAAATAAGACAATAAGAAAATAAGATGCAAGAATACGAAATCCCCATTAGTGTTGTCTGTTTAAAAAATGTTTTCATCATGACTTCAGTGATACAAAAAATTCTATAAGCAATTTCTAATGCCTAGTTACTCTTCACCCTATACATTATATTGCAGTGCAAAAAACACTAAAATTGCACATATGAGATTAGATTAACTTTATGGACCCTATTAGGAGCTCCTGGTTGTTTTAACACAACATAACTTAAGAAAATACAAAAATGGAATAAAATGAAAAAATCGAATAATTAAATTAAATAATTCATCAATTAAACAGTCATATTAGTAAGAAGACAACAGTAGACATAGTAAGCTAATTCAAATCAGTCTGATGGCAGTGAGTGCGAAGGATCCACTGCAACGTTGAGTCCTGCACCAAACTGAGGTGAGTCATCCCCTGCAGCTGGTTCTCTGGATGGTTAGAATGTGGTGAAGGGGATGATCTGAATAATCCATGATGTCCTCCACCTTATTCTGAGTTGATATCACCAGTTTGTCCAGCTTCCTTGAGTCCTTGTGATTCATCCTGTCTGTTAGCAGCACTGTGGGATACAAAAAGCACACTTGCCACAACCAGCTGGCAAAATGAGTAGCATGTTAGTGCAGATGTCAAAGATCTGAGCCTCCTTGGGAATAATGGACAAATTTGACCCTTTCAATAAAATCTATTCTCAGTCCATCTTGTTATCCAGATGTAAGATTATTAGTATGTTGGCACCAACCAACATGTGCCTGATATAGTGCCCAACCCACGAATGTTGATTGAATGAAATTAGGGATTTTGAAAATCTACCACCTTTCCTTTGGAGTGTGGAGGAGTTCAAGCAGAGGCAGTGGTTATGACTTTAGACACTGAAGACTTATGTCAGATCCTTGTACTCTCCTTCCTGCCTAATCTTGATACATTCCACAACAGCAGTGTGATCACTGTATTTCTGTATGTGACAGGGCTCAGAGCTGTGCTTAAGTTTAATGTGGACAGTCTGGAAAAAAGGGAACCAACACAGTCCCCTGTGGAGCCCCAGTGCTGCTGATTAACATCCAAGGGACACAGTCACCAGTTAGACTTATCATCTACTTACCAGACTAAGGGCATTTCCAGACTGGGTATCTGGATCCATGCTGTACCTGGATACAATCACACCTTTCCCGCAGATGTTGTGTTCACAAGCACGTACCATGGCCTGTGCCAGAGAGAGTGGGTGTTACAGGGCCAAAACAGTAGGTGGTGGTGTGGAAGGAATTCTGTAGCTATCCAACAAAACACGGAAGTGACAAACCTTTACGTCATCAACTGAGCAACTGTTCTGGTCACAGGCAATACTTTTCTGTCTGTTAGCCTGTTTGAGGCAAAGAGAAGACGAGTGACCTGTGTTGTCCCTGATATATCACCGAGTGGTTCGGTTGATAAGGCAAGCCCATGCCGCACAAATCTGAGGCTTTGTCAGGAGACAACAGGAGCGCCGTCTTGTAGTGATTAGGTCACTTCTGTTGTCGGAGTGGTGATTAGGTCACTTCCGGTCTCGGGTACAGATTGCTTTCACACTGTCCATACTCAGGACTACCTTCTCAGCTGGACTCGGGTAAAGTACTCATGCATGGAACATTTGCGTTCACATTGATAAAATTAAGTGGACTTTTGGGTCCAACAGACTTGGATACCCAGTGTGAAAACGCCCTTATTGCTAGTTTGGCATGGTATCCCACATCCCATTGGAATGACACAGTGGCAATTGGATCAAGCAACATGTATGATCACATTTAGTATTTCTTTGGCTCACTTGAAACCTCAGCAAAGGTGGTACTGGAAATAGTACCTGATACCACCTGGTGGTCCCAGCTCTCACATAGTGGGAATGCCAAAAAAAACATGCTAAGTTAAAGTGAGTAAATCCGATACTGGCAGTAGAAAAGTGGTATTAATAGTGTCTAAAAATTCAGGCTACAAATGTAACCACTTCATGTGATTTGTTGACTGATGTAACATGAATGCATTCTCCATGTTAGTGCATGTTTGTTTGAATCAGTCGGGTGTATTAAACGTTGTTTTTCTTCCCTCTTCATTGAAGCTAGAAGGTGGGCACTGATCTGTGCCCTTTATGGTCCTGGACTCTCCCTCCTTGCTTCTGCTACCAGCCGTTGTTCATGTGACTCTTTTTCCTGCAGGCTTTACAATCCTCTGCTGACCTTTATAATCACAAAAAGCAATGTGGAGCTTATTGTTTACTTGTATTATATTTATGGGTAAAATCAAAACAATCTTTTGCTTGACACTAATAAAACATTGTAGCTCTCAGTCATGATTTGAGCCTGTTAATTAAATATCCTTGAGAAAATAAGGCAATTGGGTGCAAATAACTGTTGGTTTTTTTTTCTTAGATTTTCTGCAGACAGTCCTGAGATTTTATCTGTTGTATTCCATTAAGTGTGTCAGCAATGCAAAGCTTAGAATTGAGTTAATAGATGGATGCATGACTGTTGGGATGCGCTTCTATACTGACAGCCAGGCAGTCCTAGGTTACATATATAACCAGAACAGATGGTTCCCTGACTACATGTGCCCTGGTATGAGGTATACCATCACAGCAGCACATTGCTCACCAGCAGAAAACAGATGCTAAACACAGAGGTAGTGAGCACCACCAATTACAGTGTGTTCACAGCTGTTTGGGGCACAAGTCTCATCCAAAGAGAGAATTACTCTGAGGAATTTATCTGCCTGACAACTAGTACTGAGATACCCTGGAGTAGACCTCTTAGTGTTCAAGGATTGATGAAAAAGGGTTGTTAAGAGATAGAGGTAAGCTGAAGCATCCTGCATTCAGTGCAACTGAGAAGGTCCCTCTCACCACTCCCAGTTGTAGTCATTGCTCAGTGCTATTTGTAAGATTTTTTTTCCAATGAGAAACACCAAGGTCAAGTGTTCATAGAGGGTCCTCTTCACCCAGCTGGTTTGTGGATCACAGGAGCCAAGTAGTCCGTCAATAGAATACCTTTTACTTTTATCCTGTGGAAAAATTTTTTTAAAGGATGACTGTTGAACAGAGCATAGCTGATGTGCACTTTTGACAGTGTAAGCCCTGACCCATGTAAAACTTCACGTGATGCATTGACCGACCACAGGAAAAACGCATGAGGGCCGGGCCAACAGTAAAAGCGTGCAGTAATCACCTGCTCAACCAACAGTTTCAACACTTGAAGTTGTGTGGCCCAGTTCTTTAAATCCATTTTAACTGTGTTTCCTCCTTCCACACACTGGCATGGATATGAAGAAAATCTCCAAGTAGGTGATCTAGTTCTGCAGGAAATGGAAATCTTGAAGTAAACTGTAGAATTGTAAGTACACATCTTATGCTTCTTCTGCAGCTTTCTCATCTTAGTCCAAACCAAGATAAAATACAAAAGTAGATGACAGGAGTAATTTCATGTGGATGAAAGAAAATATCACAGTTACGGGAACTGCCATGTTGATTCTGTGACACACAGTGGTGTGAAGTAGTATCGCTCCATCTAACATAATCTTAGCAATCTATAATTAAAGGTGTCAATCAAATGTCCTGCTTCTCTCAAAGAGAAAGTTTCCTCCCATTGATAGCATTCATGTACTTATGAAAAATAGCAGTGACAGTTATGAAGGGCTACCAGTATATAGTACAGCTAGTAACTTCAGTAACTTATAATGATGATTGCAAAGTTGTAATTATACATGTAGGAAGTGCAGTGTTTCAAACCTTCTAACAGAAGTAGGAGAAAGACACGGGCAAAGCACCTGTCATGTCTTTGTAACTGACACATGTGCTTAAGTCATAACACCAAACTCATTGACTGTAATGCTTCATCATAACACTAGCCTTGGAAGTGCAATTTATGGTTCTGGGGGGTTGTATTTTATTTTTTAAAGAGAAGTTTTGGTGCAAACCCATGCAGCTGTCAGTAATATTGCAACTTTACAACTCTTACAACACAGATATTTCTTATGAGACAAATATGATAGTTCTTATACATCTGGTAACACCAGCGCCAACATAAACTTCATAAAGAGCATGAACATACACATATATTTAACCTTAAAAAAAAAATCATATTGCTAATTTATGCACCAGTTTTAAACTGTAAATCAATGAAAAAGACTTAAGTGGACTGTGACATGTTCAAATTAACATTTCTATATTTGTGCAATTTGTTATAACAATATAATGATAAATAAAAATAAACATCAAACCCATTGTCAAGTCCCAACACTAACAGTGACTTAACTTTGCTCAAGAAGTTGTGTTGAAATTGGTTCATTTTTGCCTCATTTGAATGATTTAACCTTTCTTGATCAGTTAAGACTCAAGTCTTTTTTCGCAAATAAAATGTTGACATTTGGGAAAGGGAAGGTGCTCTTTTTCAGTTGCCTAATATAAGTATTCTGACATCTTCCTGTGATGAACATAAAACATTTGGTAATTTTGGTTTTTGTAACTTTAATTGTGATTTTTTCCCCCCTCTCCATCTGGTCAAACAAAACATCAGTTCATTAACAAGACATGTGTACGGGTCAGTAGGACTGGCACAAGATGGAATGTTTCAATTACAACACATACTGATTCACTCAGTGTTCACAAAAGCACTAAATACATTACTAAAGTGTGTGTAGGCATCATGTCAGTGACTGAGACAGCTGACCAAAGGCCTTTTCCCACCAAGTCCCCAAAATATTTATAGCCAGTAACACTCATCAACCTTTAAACTCCTCTAGACTTTTTCTTAAACAAAAGATAAATAACGGGGAAAAGTAGAACACACAGAAGAGCACACATAATTTTGAAATAGTGGTATTTGTCCTGATTACAACAATGAATCAGCCCAATTGTGTCTTGCTTTTGCGAGCATCCTCTCCATAGTAACAAGTGATGATGCGCTTTGGTTTATTTATATCTGATGGAGACTCCCTATTTTTTTGCGTGAATGACGTGCTAAGACTACAATTAAAAGTAAACTTTAATGCGAAAAAATGATGTGGCATAATATGTGTCAACCCTTCTTATCTCTAAACCCGGTTACTTATCTGCTTTGTACAAGAGTACATCGTTCTACATGACATTATTAAAAAGCCTCCGTATGTTAGTGCTTCAGCTTTCCTCCATTGCTTTTTCTCTACTGTCAGTGCTGTCTCTTGTTGTTTCTCAAGCATACAGGCACACAGAGATAAGCACAGTCAACCCTGGAAATAGGCCATATACAGAGGAGATAGAGAGAAAGGGGAAATCGAAATTATAAAGAATGCAAGCAATCATAATAGAGGAGGTGATGAGTTGAAATGATACAGATGAGACAAGAGAAGTGTTTATAGCATTCAGTTACATATAGAAAACACTGCTTTGTTTTAGGGAGATCAGTGTCTGGATTAGCAGAAGTGACAGATAAAGAAATGGAACATTTTATTGTGCACTGTTATCTGCAAAATGTGAATTTGTGGATTCAAAGCTAGCTGGATATAAGCTTCTGCTCAGTTTTTTCTGCCTGAATCCTTTTGCATTTACAAGCTAAGGTTTTCCCAGTGGCTAAATTCAGGATCTCAATTTCCTTTTTTTTTCTTTCTGAATTTCCACAGAAGAAATATGACGGAGGCTGAATCCTCTTCATGTCCACAGCTTCGCCAAACTGTCCACATTATTCACTACTCACTCTTATTGTACTGATGCTGTGTTTTTGGGGAGAGATGGGGGGAAGGGATTGCTGTAACTCAAGATGATGTGACAAAGAGGCCTTGTTTGGATTGAATAAGCCTATAAATGCATTTCCTGCTTTGAAACTTTATGTTCTTTCTGTATTGTTTTGTGTTGTTTTTTTTTTTTTTTTTTTAAACTTCCAATGTCAGTGTTCTCTCAAGCTATTGACGCTTATTTCATTAACAACATGAATTAAAAAGATAACAGTAACCAGGGGTCATAATTTGCTATTCCTTTTTTTGTGTTATCATTAAGCTTTTGGGTGTTTGTTTCTTTACCTAAATCTAGATTATTCTTCAATATTGATCCATAAAGTCCTGAATGTTATTGTGACAAAGCTGTACAATACACTCCACAACTTTACAAAACTAACAGGCAGTCAGCTCACGTTTTTTACATGTTTTTCTATATTCTCTTGATAAAAACCGTCAATGCTGCCCAACTCTGTGGATTTCATTAATTTTGCATCTCATTTCTTTGACTTAAAAACAGTCTAAGGTGTAGGATGTGAGGATTACTCTACACACTTTAATAGGATTAATAGCATCAAGGTTTACGTCAAATATTAAGATGTACACATACTTGTTAAATAGCCTAAACAATTTCTAGCTTCAAATTGACTGACTCTTGATGTCAAATCTGGGATTTTATCATGTTATAATCACAGATTGTTTCTTTTCTTTTCTTTTTTTTTTTAGTTTATGAGAAGTTGACTCCTTCACAGTTTTAGAACAAAAAAACAATATTTTTTGACACAATCAAATGATCAAAAAGTTTGGATTTCCTGAAAACATGACTTTCAAAAGACAAACGTATCAGACCAAATGGGCCTTTAAATGTATATGTCACATTTCCACATTAACATATTAAAACGACTATGTTTGTGATATATATTTTGTTGACTTGTGTTCATCCTTTATATCAAATGCTTTTCCAACAATGGGTTCTTGTTAAATGAACACATTACTATTAACATGCAGCTGTTACAGTAAAGTGTTGTTTTATTCTTACATATCAATATAATACAAATAAAACTTAAATGCATTAAGTCATCTGTAAACATGATTTCTGTCTCTATATTGACAGTCGTGGTGAAATCATCTCACCATCCCATACTGCTTCTTGAAATGTATATAGTGTTTACTAAGTTTTTACAATACAATGCACAGTTTGAAATTAATTATGATCTTTGGTCATTTTACCCATATTATCATTTCAAAGAGGAAAACATGTAAGATAGTGACACTTTACTGCAAATTAGGTAAAAATGCTTACATGAAGTCTGTGTTGTGCTGGAAGTCGGTTGTTTGTTAGCTTACATCATTTCTAAGCTAACAACTACCTTGGCCTACATCCATGATAACAACCATGATATACCAGTTTCTATGTTGAGGACTTGAGCTTTTTTCTGCAAAAAATTGCAACAGCATGAAACATTCACTACTATCGTGTCTGAACTTTACCACGAAATAATGCACTACATAGTGAGTTTGTCATTGTGTAGTGTGATTAGAATGTGTAGTGAATATTATACAGCCATATTGCATATTGCTATTAAAGGGGAACTTGGCAGGATCTTTACCTTAATTAAACAGCTTCAAAGTAATTCTGATAGTTAAATGGCTTGTTATGGGTTGACTGGAAGCCCTACCCACTAGGCCGTTTGCAACTTCTTAGTACTGTCCTGTGCACCTAGATCTCGTCTCGGTGGTCCAAGATCTCGTGTCTCACGAGAAATGTCATGGTTTGCGGCACTACCACACAAACCCCCAGCCAGGTACCGCTGGCTAACTGTAAACACAAGCCATCCACGCCTTCATTTCACAGGCGTTTACAATGGCAGAGCCGGCACAGATAAATACTCTACACTCTGTGTTTCAGTTGATTTGTGCTCTTGATGATGCTACTGGTTCTAACAGTGTTTATTCATTTATGAACTTATTTTATGATCGATGCCTGGATGCTTGTTGGTTAGTGCAGATGTTAGCATACTAACTAGTAATCCCGGTTGTTTGTGTCATGTAGGTGTATGTTTGTTTTGTTTACTAGATGGCCCTTTGTCTGCCTCAGGAGTGTGTTTTTATTACTAGACAGAATTTTATTAGTTGAATCTAGTTTTTGTCAGATGTATGTAGTTCATTATATGACCCATGTCTAATTGGTTTGGTCTGAATAGTGACTGGCATAATAATAATTAGCCTCGATGTTCGATCTTACCTGGTGTTGTATGATACTTGTCTGTTGTACAGTAAATGTTAGCCCCAGGATGATAGCACGCTAATTGCTAATGGGACTGGGACACAGTGACAGGTGGGAGCTGCTGATGTTTGTTAGCCTGTTAGCTCTTCAGCTGTGCAGCTAAGATAGACAGATTGCTTTATTAATCCCCAAATGGGTAAATTCAAATGCCATGGACTCATAACACTCATCACACTGTACAAAAAACACAACATCACTATGGATTCAGCTCCAGACCCTTGGAACATCAGTGCAACAGCCCAAAAGCAATTTCAAATAAAGTTCTTATTATAAAAACACACAACAGCAGGAACAAAAGAGTTCCTAAGACATCCAGTAGAATACCGGGGCATCACCATTCATTCATGAACTAACTAACAATAGCGGCATGGTGCTAGCGGCTGCAGACCGAGCCTCAGGGCACTGATTAGCTCATAAGCTGCGGGGCTAATGTTAGCAGCGCGGTGCTAGTGGCTGCAGACTGAGCCTCACATTTCTGTCTGCATGTTCCCCCCTGGCTTCCCAGACGGACAAGTCACAATGACAACGCCGGCTGTGTGTGCAGCGGTCTGAGGTTAGCAGCCACTGACACTGAGCTACTAATGTTAGCCGCAGAGCTAAAGAGCAGCATGAAGTGAAAACAAATGTCTGAAACTTCAAAGTCCGGGTAAAGTTTCCCATTCCGCTCCGCTTCAGTAGCTATTTTATCACTATTTTTTTTGCCTTCTCTTCGCCGGCTTCATTGAAAACAAATGCTCATGTTTGAAGGGAGAGAGTTAACGGTGGCTTTTATGACAGTAACTATGTACTCCGAAACTGTAGGGTGAGCTCCAGCAAGAAAAATGCTAGAAAAACAGCAAAGAAGAACCAAAACCAGCGAAGAAGAACCAAAACGGTAAAATGTTGCCTTGTTCCCCTTTAAGTGATCCGTTAGTTCTCTGTTAAAGACTGTGACGTCTGTTGCAACCTGATTTGTACTGTAAACCCTACTTGTGCTATCCATGTGTGGTGAAATAGTAGATCTAAATAATTTCGTAATGAATAAATAGATGTTGTTCTTTGGTAGATGAAGAAAATGAAATAGAAATATGACAAAGTTTTCCAAATTAAATTGAGTTTTGGGGATATAATGGTTTTACCCCAACTGCCAATATCCTTCATGTAAACGTGATAACTAGGATAGATGTGGTTGGATTTCTTTTCCCTTGATAACTAACATAGGGGACCCCTAGTGGAAGAACCTGATTGATTTCAGCTTCTCTATGAGTATAGTAAGTCAGCCAAATGGGGGCGCTTTAGTTGACAATCGGTTTTTTGGACATAAATCTAGCAATAATAGGCCGATTGAGATAAAATTTGGTTCATATTGATTGTCTTGCAAATGTCCATTTTCTGGCTACCATCCAGAGTTCATATGGTGTCATTTTCATTCACTAGGTGGAGTTTTGTGAGGTAAAATTTGTTCTCTGACCATTATTCTGCCACTATCAGGTAGGTGTAGCTCAAATTGAGTTCATATCATTTGTCTTATAATTATCGTAGATAGATTTATATATAGCAGAGGATTGGGGGGGATTTTGGAGATGTACCCTTGCTGTCTGCCCCCGACAGCCTCGTTTAACATTATGGTGTTGAAAATAAACATTTGGTGTTGTACATGAGTGTTTCATTACAATTACCTAATACAATGCATGTGGTTCTTATTTATATTGTATGTTCCACTTCCAATGCTACTGTAATGTACATGTCAAATAAATAAATCTACATTATGCACAAAGCATATGACTTGATGGAAATATACTAATAACAATGAAAAATATAATATGACGTAGTACGAGTAGTGATGAAACAACTAAATAAATTGTGCTACAGCCACAAATGAAAATGTTTTAGATTTTGAACTGCAGTTAACTTACTAGCTAGATAGTGAGAGCTGAAAATGTAAAAATATTTAATTAAAAAATTAACCTTATGTTTCATAACTATTAAAACAAAGGTAACATGTTTGTATTATCTTCCTTTAAGCCACAGAAATTGCCATAAATTATTTAGAAATTTGAGTGACAAGGAATTCAGTAAGCTAGCGTTTAGCTTAACTTCCCACCTGTGACTCGACCCCGTTTGTTCAAATTTGGTCACTTCTGGTCGGAAAAAGCAAAAGTGCTGATGACATGGTGATGACTTCAAAATTGCAGTTCGTGATATGGTTGTGATGCAGATTCACATGTTCAAAATCTCTGTTTATTGCCCACTACTCAGTGATCTATTGAGCATGAATGAGTGAATCAGGGCATGATTTCAGACTGAATCTTAGCTTAGAAATGGAGAAAGTCAGCATCTGAATGACCAGCCAGTGTTGATATCAGATGATTAAAATGATCATTTTGAGGAAAATAATCATACACTTACCATCACCAAGAATGATAAATAACTGTGCTCAGTCTAAAATGATAAATACAGATGAATTAAAAGGGTACTGCCATTCCCACAGACACATATACACAAATGAGCGCAGATGAATCGTACATATAGAATGAAGAAAAATGAAGCAATTAAGTTTCCACATTAACTGATTTTGATGAACTTATATTGAGTAAGGCTGACTTACTTTCAAAAACGTTTGCTCTGAGTCACCATTCACCACAGTTAGACGCAGCTTCTGTGGAAAGACCTGTCAGTTTCAGTCCACGTTACTGTGATACATTCTGGTACATTCTGCAGCTGATTTCACTGCACCATCACCATCGATAGTACATGAGTCACACCTGTGCTTTTTCCTGCTAAAGCAAATTACTGCTGAGATAAAGGACCATTTTGATGAGGAACTGTAATCAACACACAGCTGATAATGATCGCCCGTGCGGATGTGATTTGTGACCAACAACTTGACAAGAGCAAGTCAAGTTTAACATTCCTATATAACAATAGCGGCAACTCAGGCATCCTTTTTCTTTTCATATGTCATATTGACTTAATATGTTTACATACACTCTATACTTCCACTATTAGTCTGACTATGACAGTATCCTGAATTTGACATGTGTCATGTAAACAACATCTTACGTTTGGATATTCTGAATTACATCCTTTTTTCAGAATGGAGATTTCCTAATTAAGACAAGTAGGACATTGCCAGTATTTGGTTTTCTGAACATTCTTCTGACATGTATGCAGCACATTGGGAAATTTGTGCATTTTACAGCAGGTTGTGACACATGGCCCCTGTTTACAGTAAGCTACAGCAGAGATAGACATTCTTTGTAACAGAGGTATGAATCAAAAGAAAAATCCATATTTCTGACTAACAGCAGAACTCCTACTCTTATAGGAGCTATGTGCAGTATGCCTATTTGACCTAAATAGAGATATCAGTAAAGAGTTAAAATTATGCCAAAGATGCTGATGTAATTGAACTGTAGAGATCTGAACTCCATCTATTCACACTGCCCAGCTGAGGGATATATGTGACCTGTAGAATGAGTAGTGAGCCATTCTGCCCGTCTCTGATGATGTTAAAAACCTAACACCAAGGTCGAGATTAGGGTGGGGACCATTAACAAACATCTTTCAGAGTCAAATAAAGTGACAAAGTGATAAGAAATAGAAACATTGCTCTAGCTTTCAGGACTGCATACAGCTCTGAAGTTTGTTGTTTGTAGAGCCACAGATCAGGTTAAATTGTTGCAGTTTTGACATTGTTATATAACTATCGAAAACACAAACCGTATGGAAAATGGAGATGATTTCTCTGTGGCTGTTTTGACTAAAAACAGAACTAAGCAAACAAAGCTTTAATGTGAACGATCAGCTAACGCGGTAACCCTTGTTCAGATTATAAGACAGCAGAGTTATTTTAACTGGGTGTGAAAGAGAAAACTTGATCATAACATAATACGTACATGAGTAAACAATGAGCTTCATACCTCAGTCTGTGGAGATCCAGCGTTAATTCGTTGGTGGTTTTCGAGACTGTGAGTGTGTTCATGTTCAGGTATCCAGTGTCCTCCTACTGATCATATAATTATCAACACTACATACAACCCTTTAGACATTATGACAGAGGTCAGTCTTCAACAGGTTTAAAGATATGAGCAAAGCTGGAGGCTCTGTTCACACTGTGGGAAAACTGGCACCAGTGGAAAACTTTCAAAAAATACAGTTTTAATCAGAATTTGGATGTCTGTATGTTAACAGGAATATTGGTGCAATGGAAATGTTGTTAGCCACGTAACCATCTGATTTGGGATATTGTTTTTGCTGGACAAGTGCAAAAACTACAATATTTTTTGTATGTAAACATGGTCACTCTCTTATGCCAGTTCTTTATTCTCTTATTTTATTTCTGGAAAACACTTTAGCAGTTCTGCCTTCAAAGCAAGCTGTAATTACTGGAACATAACACTCAGCTCTCTGACTGTACCGCCCCATAGAAATGCAGCTTATTATTTGATCGATGTTTCTTTAAATGGGATCAATGATGGGAAGTCTTGTTAAGGTCTTTGCCCAACATGACAGTGCTTGATATCTTATTTGAAATCTTGAGCCAAAATTAATCAGAGAGATAATGATTAGCAACTGAGAGTCTGATTATGTTCCTGCCTTGTCATAACCCCTGCATTAATCATGATAATTTCCATCACCCTGGCACCTCAAGCAGGCCTGCCCTATTTGCTGTGATACTATCAGGTTGCCATCAAAACTGTATTAACTGGACCCCATCTTCCTGTCTGATCTCAAAATATAAGCTTTTTTTCTCTTTTGTTTCAGTGTCTCAGTGCTCAGATAGTCTATTATTTTAAGCCTGTCTCCTAAAAGCTATCTTTCTATTCTTGGGGACGTCAATAAATCTGGACAGGCCATCTTTCAATTGAAACAAATGTCGACTGGCTTAAAAAAAATAAAACATGCTGTGTTTCATTGTACAGTAAATATACTGCAGTATGAGATTGCATTGCTAAAAAGATGATGATGATGATCACATTTAGTTCTAAATGATTTTAATTGCTATAATGAAGGGTTAGTAAATGAAAACTGCAATAGGATATATCACAACTATTCCAATGTATGATCTATAATTACATGTTTGAAGCTACATATCCTCCTATAGCTTTCTATCTATAAACCTCAAACACCAGCTTGTTGGTGAGTTACACACACAGTACAGAGTTGAGCTACTCTATTCTTCCTTTTGGAGGATCAGAGGTTTTGTCGCTGTAGGTGTTGGCGATGAGTCACACCGCCAAATTACCGCGTTTCAAACGGCTTTCAAATTACTTCCCTTCCAGTTGGGTGGTGCGCTGATAACCGATAACAGTTTTCATTTCAACAAGGAGTTTTAGAGGACTCTTCTTTCCTTCTGTTTGTCTGCCTCAAGTTATAGCTTATGTGTTGCCTGAGCCTGGTTATGTTAATATTACTGCTATACAGTCAGATTGCAGTCCATGCAGAATGAAAGTCCTATTTCTGCAGAATTGTCCAAACAAATCTTTTTTTTTTTTTTTCTCAATTACAAACTTGTTGATCTATCAGTCTATGAAGTCATTATCAAAAAAATAAGAGCCAAAACTCTAAATCTCTGCCCATAAAAAGGCTCATTGAACCTGGAAAAAAAAAAAAAAAGATAGAAAATACACAGATTGTCTATATAACTAACAGAGGGATGCAGGGAAATTAAGATATCATCATTAACATCTCAATTAAAGCCAAGTATAATGAGTTTATGTAAAGTGTATGGTCTTAAAAAGCTTACCCCACTGCAAATGATATTAGAAAAATCATTTAGAAAGAACACAAACTAATTGAAGCACCACTTGACCACAAATAAAAAATCCGGATGTGTGTTTTTGCAGAACAAAAGAACAAAAGAGTAACTCAAAGGGTCTGACTGGTCAAAATGAGCTAGTAATTGGTTTCATTTTAATATACTAGTGTATGTGTGTGTGAGTGTGTATGTATCTATGTGTATATGTGTGACTCCCTAGTTGCATTGTTGATTACAATTCAATGTTTGATGCATCTGTAGCAGTCTTAAAAATGCATCACATACATTATATTTATAATGTTAATTCAGTTGTGTTTTCTTCAGCTGTACAGAATGATCATGAATGTGAAATGTATGAGCTAGACTGGCCAAGTTAACTTTAGTGTCTCACTCGCATCTACAGAAAAAATTAGCTGAAAAATGCTATTTGTCAACATCCTTGATCAGTATTGTCTGGAAGCTCAGTTTTTTATCACAACCGTCTGTGGTTTCATGCTGCAGTGTTGATTTTTCCATAACGTAAAGTTCACTGTTCTTGCATTACCAACATGAAACATGATTAGTTTTGTTTTTAAATGCAATCAAAATCATAGGGTGAAGGATTTGCATTGACTTGACTTCTTTGCTCCCTGTATTGTCATCCATATAATTAAAAAACACCATTGGAAAAAGTAATGCTCATGTTCAACCAAAGCAAGTATTCTTCATGACATAATGAATGTGGCTCCCATCTCATCAATCCATAGGGATGCATTGGATTTGAAATTTGGCACGTTACAGTGAAGGTCTGCAAAAGCATGGTTTCCCTGCCATTACATCTGCAGTCCGTGGCTTTGCCATCTGTGCTCTCTGGTGCAGTGATTACAAATGATGTGGATGCAAGCTATTATTCTAATAAAGTCTCATGCTACGTTCTACTGTAGTACATTATAGGCTGCTGGCTGCAGGCCGAGTGTCTTGTCATGAGGCCTTGAATGTGCGGCACTGCCTCTGAAACAGTGTGTGTGCCTGTGTTTGCCAGGATCAGGTTCAATTCACTTTCAATAGTGTGTTTGCTGATGCATGTGCCAGATGTCTACAGGAGAGAAGGGAAGAGATTGATGGTGAGCGCTGATGTCGCACGCTCTGATATGAGTCGCCTCATCAACCTCAAATTCATTGCCTGCTTCTGGCCTCCAATGCCATCCGTCACTGATGCCACCAGTTTCCCAAAGGTTGCAATGCACATTTTACGGCTAATATTCAAAGAGGTGAATAATTTCTGAGGAGTAGACAATGCAAGAGTGGGACAACAATCAATACGATGCGCACACATTACTCACACAGAACCGACTTCCCGAGAGGTCCATCAACTCTCACCATAACTCTTCTCATGGGTCATTTAGCGGCTGTTCCGAACTTACTCTTTCATCTATATGGGCTTATAGATTCATATACTACTTTTAACACTGTATTC
The DNA here is from genome assembly GCA_037367295.1 of Apogon hyalosoma. NCBI lineage: Eukaryota > Metazoa > Chordata > Actinopteri > Kurtiformes > Apogonidae > Apogon > Apogon hyalosoma. Next base: position 8,598,805 of record JAPQRP010000008.1, read on the forward strand.
ATTATCCTATTCATTATGTTAACTTATTATGGATTACTTATCAAGGGATGGTGTTCATTCACAGTGCCGTGCAATGTGGACAAAGCAACATTATTCTATGAAGCAATGTGCAAGGATTTATGTAAGTCTGGGAAGCTAAAGGAAGCACAAAACTGGGAATCTTGGTAATTTTTATGGCTTTCTGTTTGTTTCTGTGTTTGGTGTACAAGACAAAAAGAAAAGCTCGAATTAAATACATATTGTTCTATGCAAAGGTCTTAGGCCTACATCAGGTTTGTTGGTTTAGTAAAGTTATAATAACCACACATTTACATTTGTCAGTCTCTATATTAAGATACAATCTGGATATATGGGAAGTATATACAGCAGGAAAAGCAAATGTTTCAGGGAAATGTGGTAGTATTTAGCGTGACTTCCCTTTGCACTTAAATTGTCTTTAACTCTTTTGTCAGACAGCATGAGATTGCATTAATTTCCTCATTCTCTCATTTGACACGTCAAATTGTTTGTTTGCTTTTAAACTTTTAAAACATATTTAGTTTAGATTTGTGTGCTTTTTAAGGCTGTGCATATATTTCTTGTATTTTGTTGTAGTATCTGAAGGAAAGAGAATGAAAAATAAATAGATATGCTCATTTCAGTCATGCAAAAACAACAAAGCTAGAGGTGGACTAAGACTTATTTTGTGCAAATAACATTCTATAATGCTTTTGCTTTGAATTGTACTGTTTTTGCTACAGACATTTTACACTTGACATTTTTCCACCTTATGCAGGTATGTTTCTAGTGCAGCCTTGAGTATCGCTGCATAAAGACATCAATAGAATATTAATACTTCGTGTGAAGCAAATGTTCAAAAACTGAATGGATGGCTCGGTTGTCAGGTGGTTTGGGGACAGTTTCAGGCTGGATAAATTTTGTTCCATGTTTATAGTTTCTCTGTCTGTTTCCTTTCTCCTCCATACTCTCTACTACAAAATTAGGGTACAAATGCCCACAAACATACATGTACCATATGTTTGATGTAATGTTTTTGATATCAGGCTATCACATTTACACTCTGCAAACGTGTATCCTTTGGACAGAGAATGATATAGCATAACACAGTGTTGCCTCACAGCAAGAAGGTCCTGGGTTCAATGCCAACACCAGCTTATGGGGGGTGGGACCTTTCTGTGTGGAGTTTGCATGTTCTGTGTGGGTTCTCTCCAGGTACGCCGGCTTCCATGCACTAACAGGTTAATCTACAAATTGTTCATAGGTGTGAATGTGAGAGTGACCCTTTCAAGGATAAAATGGTTCAGAAGATGAGTGAATAATATATAACGTTTGTCATTTGAAGATGTGACTTGTAGGTCAAAATACTATGAACTACCAATAAGACATGTATCCATAACAGTTCTAATTTCTCAATGCTGTCAGTCTGTTTTTCCATCACATTCCACTGGTTAGCAAAAACAAAAACAAAAAAAAAAGTTTTCAGAGCAATGTACCACCATTAGAAAGCCCCTCTAAGTACAACTTGTTTTGCATTTTATTGTAATTTGTTTTACTCTATGACATGAAGAAACCCTTTATTCTCAGAGAACAAAATGGAAGAGGGAAGAATGGCCTTTTTCAAGAAACCTGGGCCAAACAGTGATGACTGCTGCTCGGCTGGAGATTTGATGAATAGAAGCAAAAGATTTTTTTTTTTGTTTTCTTTATCATTTTCTTATAAGAGTAGTGTTCATAAATCATATGGATTGTTTTAAAATATGGCCATTTCTTGAATGTGTATACCATGAATGCAAATGCATGACATGCATAGCAGAAATTTGTGTAAGTTAATGTAGCTTGCAGTGATTTCTAACTTTTCAAAATGTAGAAAAATGAAAGATGAAGAAGATGTAGATTATAGTGTGGGCGCCAGGGTCTTGCACACATCATCAAGAAGCTATGTATTGTATTGTAGAAACCTTATGGTGCAATTACTTGTCCTTCCCTCCCCTGACAAAGTAGCGTGGGTGGTGGAAAAGCTTCTGTTAATCATGGGCTCTATTTTATCACTTCCAGGTAGAGCCCCTTTTCTGTGCAGGGGAGCTGCATTAGCACACTTGCTGAAAGATCCTCAGCTTGCATTACCATAATTGTGGCCAATATGTCAGCAAAAGCAAGGGAATTCATCATTCCCTATCTCCTCTTGTTTGAAGCATGTCGATTTTTCAGCTTTCCCTGACAACCTTACAGCCCTCCTCAGTCCAGTACCCACAGTACAAAAAAGGAGGTTAATTAAATGGCATAAAAGGGCATCCACATATAGTCATCGCCTGTTGTCTTAGCAGTTTGGACAGGGAGCCATGAGTAAAAGCACGCCCCAACCTCCCCCAGAGGTTCATTTCTCTGTAATGTACATTACAGTAAGAGAGGGGAAGTGTGGCCATCTCTGTGCATGTGTGTGAGAGAAAAAAGGAGTGCAAAACAGACAGAGAAACAGAGGAGCTATTACTGTGAGGTGTGTGTGTGTATTCTCCAGTGTGTGTTTTCCATTAAATGCAAGTACGGTGTACCAGTGTTAATCTATGTGAGTGGCCAAGCAGGCGGGAGTGTGAGTCAGTGCGGGGGTGCGGACATGGAGTGAGGGTAAGGGGCCAACTAATGCTGAGTGGCAGTTGATAATGCCAGACCGTTATATCAGCATCTGCCCTCCGGCTCCAAGCTTACCTCTCCGAGCCTGCTGCTGCCATCAAGCATTTCAACACAAACACACATACAATAACACGACCACCTTGTGAATGCCTTGCATTCTGCAGCAAACAGTGCTCTGGCACAAAATCTAATCAAACAGAGGTTACAAGGTGCCTCAAGCTATCGTAACAAATTACAACTTCATTTGATGTGTGCGTATCTTGTCTGCTACCACATAACATATTTGCACTCTAGTCTAAACAAAGGATCACTTCAGTCACCAGGTAGATGGTGAGCATAAATCTTAACCTTGGAAAAAATACCAGACTGTCAATATAAGATTTTATGTGTATACGTGTGTGTGTAATAAGCTACATCAATATCAAAATGTAACATCATGGGGTCTATATTAGATTCATGTGCATCTTGCAGATCTGATAAGATGTATCAGAAATCTAGCATTCACATGCATAGAGCGTGACATTTTGGATCAGACCACCACATAATTGCTTCATATAGCTGCCTCCTGTGACTCTGACGTCTGCAGCTAACAACCAATTACCCTTAAAACATCTCACATAATACAGCATCTCTCACAAATGTACAGTGTAAGCATTATCACAAATTACAGAGCACAAATGCAAACAAAACCCACCTAAATATAGGCACACACAAACACACAAACATCCAGAGGTAAAAGCTTTGATACAGGGAACAACAAACCTGTATGAGGACTGACAGCTGAATTTAGTACCACACAAGGCCACAGCGAAGGTTTAGCAGTTACAAATAAAGTGTATGGAAATGAGCTTGGCTTTAACATTGTGGATGAACTTGTTTCTCCATTATCCAGCACATGAATGCCATAATGACAGTGCAGGTCTTTGTTTAACAGCAGCACAGCAAGAAAGTTGCATGTCTGTATAATTATTTGCCCTTCAGCCAAAATGTTCAACTGTAATGTGCAAAATGCTCCATTACAGCAGACCTTGAAAATGACTGGCTGACTGGGAGTTGTTTTTATTTTATCATGAATGAAGCAGAAAGACAGTTAAAAAAAAAAAAAGAAGAGAGAGTGTGAGAGAGAGAGAGAGAGAGAGAGAGAGAGAGAGAGAGAGATAG
>JAPQRP010000008.1:8603491-8613992 GCA_037367295.1 Apogon hyalosoma
GAGAGAGAGAGAGAGAGAGAGAGAGAGAGAGAGAGAGAGAGAGAGAGAGAGAGAGAGAGAGAGAGAGAGAGAATAAAGTTAAATTGAGTTTCATAATCAAGGCTTCCCTCTGCTTAATTACTTTTACTGTTTGCAGCAGATTCTTTTTTTTTCTTTTGGTTGATGTGTTGAAGACAGTAGAGATTTAAAATCGAACACGTTAATACCACTGTGCTATATTTCACCAGAGCAGGAGCAGGTTTTCTGCTTGATTAGGTACTGATAATCATCAGAAATAGAGCTGTTGCGCAAACTAATCATTAAACAAATCATTCCCCAGCACCACAGGAAAGTATGTACTGTAGCATGCTAGTGCCTGCATTGATTAATGCACATTCAGTGATGTGGTATGATAATGGTGATGCAAAGCCATGCAAAGAGCACAATGTGCCAGTGGCAGATAAACAGCAGTCAGATATTATGTGAAACAGCAGGTGGAAAATTGTGCAGTTCCTGGAAATTGAACAGCGGTGCACAATAACCCCTCTGGCCCATGGACCACACAGCCACAAAGGAGTCAGGGCCACCTCAGACAAAAGCCTAACAACTTCAAGAGAAGTCCGGCTCTGAAGTGTGGACCACTTATCTATCGGTGGCTGTGAATACAAATCATTGATTCGTCAGAGCACGTCACCAAATGACCCTAATTGATAGCCTGTAAAAGAGGTCACTCCATCTTTTCCAGCTCCTGAATCTGAAACAAGCTGGAGGACAGGAAGGAAGGAACAAGGGAGGAAGAGGCTGCACACTAACCTTTAATATGTGAGAAGGAAAATGGCTGCGTACCAGCTCTATCTCTACAATTTTCTCTTTTCATTGAGGAAAAGTACTATTTCATTCATGCCATTTCCGTTCATTCATCAGCTGGGGCCAGCCTAGACTCACAGTGCCATCTCCACACCAACATTCTTATCAATGGACGTGACGTCAGCACTGCCTGCAGCTGGGGGGTGGAGGGGGGATCACGTGGTCCACGGAGGGTATATACAATAAAGTTGCGCTGGCCGTGGTGCTGAAAACATTCACTCGATTGTACATTAGCACCAGTGCAGCTGCCATACAAACACAGCACACAAATAAATAAAGAACCGACAGTTTGTTTTTTTCTTGATGTTGGTCACAGACTGAAGATAGAAAAGGTGGAAAAAGACAAAGAAAATTCTCTCAGGTGATCCACTATTCATGAAATAATCTTGGCTTTACCCGCGTTGTGAGTTTCACCACTTCCCCACCCCCCAGCGGGACTCCAGGTAAGTGGAACGAAATCTCATTCTGCATCATTCACAACACATCTGTTAGAACAGAACGTTTTATTTTTAATGTTCTGACAGGGATTTTTGTTTTCTAAAAGATGTGTTTGAAATGTGCAGGAATTTCTTTCGAAATGCCAACTTTAGAAGAATGAATGTTTACTGCAACAGTACGACTGTTGACTGTATTTGTGAGGTGGATGTGAAATGTGATTTTTATGTGAGGGAGGGATCACATTTTGTAGTCAAGTACTCAAAAGTAAACCCCCTTTTTAAGTGCTGTATCTGTTGGATTTCTTAAAAAAAAAAAAAATCATGACTACTCCACATTATTGGTGTGTAGCTATGATATGAATAAAAACATAAGGTTATTATTTATAGCGGAGAGCAAATTAATTTATTGTTTTATTTAATATTTGAGGTAGATTAAATTATCAAGCCAAAGCAGTGCGCAAACATTTACACCTTGCGAATATTTCTATTTCTATTTTATCTGTCCATAAAAATTTTAAGCCGGAGTTTTTGAATGCGAATATTTAATAAATAAATAAATAAAACACAAAATGAAAAAACAGTGTAAATTTTACAAAATGTCTAATAATCTTTCACTAGCTTTAAAAAAAATTATGAATGGGATCAGAGTGCAAACCACATAAACACAGTTAAACTATAAATGTAGGCCTATTTCATTCGTTTCCCATCTTGCTGGTCCAGTTGATAAATACTGACATAGTTAAAATTTGGGCTGCGCTCTGCGCTGTTCAAACCTGCATTCCACCACTGCCAACGAGGAGAAACATGCTCACACCACAGAAGGACAAAGCCGTGATTCTAACAGGGCTACTCCTCTGTCACCTTGTGGGATTTTTTTTCTCTTCAAATTCCACCTTCAGTTTATTTACAATTTGGATGGACCAGTCAGGGACCGTAGGGTTAAATAAATCAGCCGTTGCCACCAGCTTTACGCATGACTTCCCCGTGCGTGCTGTCTTTATATCAGTGTCCTGGTCACATCGCCTTGACGCATGGAATACCAAAAGCACAGCTCAAGCAGACAAGCAATGGATGCATGTATATTTTCTGCTTTTGTTGTTTTAAAAATAAGACGCTGTGCGTTTAAAATGGAAAGTATGCGCGTTGTGTTTGGATTGACTTGGAGGAAGAGGTGAGACATTTTAAATACCTCAAATTACATAAAAAATATAGATAATGTACATTTAATTTAGTAACAGTTTAATTCTAATGATGGAAAAAAGCCTGAGCATTCGTCAATTCAGAGTGCGCGTTTTAGGGATGATAATAACTCCGTTAACGCGCCTCTGCAGGGAAAAAGCCTCTTGTTTCGGACCGAAGCGCAATATTTTAACTCAAATTAATACCTTTTTCTCAATAGACATGGGCGTGTTGCTCGGTAAAGAATCACGACTGACTAGCATTTGATTTTTTTTACGGTCAGACCAGACCTTCATCTACATGTTGCCACATAAAATGGGGTTACGCAGCAACATCAAAAGAAAATGTTATTTTAAAAAAGGCAAGAAGAAGGGTCATACGAATTCAATGCACAAAATACAAACATTTCATGTTGGAGAAAGAAATGAAAGCGTGGGACATGTTGGATTTGGCAGGTCATAGACTGCGTTTGGCTGTGCTTTGTTCTTAAACGTTTGTTAATTTATTAAAAATAAATAAATAAATCGTTCAGTGTCAGTTGCTCTTTTTTAGTCTCTACTCTCCCAGCGGAAAGGATGAGTAAATCTGAAACTGGTGTTGTTAACCCAGTCAAAGTGCCAGTATTCTGTTCGGCTGTTTATGTCTAATTGTCTAATCCTAAATCCAGCGATGTCCTTTTTTTTTTTTCTTCTTTTTTTTTTTGTGATTTGCATCTTTAATAGAATTGTTGAACAGACTGAGATAAATTCTATTTTTTTTAGACAAATCTATATGAGCAAAGAATTTCTACGTAATCAGCACCTGAGACTATATTGCGAATTATTGACAATTTCTCATTTTTTCCCCCTTCTGCCTCTGCCACCTTCCCCTCTTCAGGTGCTTAACCTCCCTCCTGCCAGTTCTGCATGGTCATGACCTGTCATCACGCCCCTTCCACAGCCCACCTCATCCTATTGGTCCTGCTCATTGTAACTACAGAGCTGGTTGGCACCGCCCCTGTGTGGGGTGAGGGAGGGGAGGGAAGGGTGGAGGGGCGCACCCGGACAGACCATATAGAGGACAGCCTTCGCCCCTCTCTCTCACTCCCACCCCAGAGTCTTTCCAGCCCTATCAACATGACACAAGACCAGGACCGGGGCCCTGGTCAAGATAACCAGTCAGACAAAGTGACTGACCCTGCACAGGTGCTCGCTGTTCTCCTGGAGGCCCTCGACCACCCGAGTGAGGGTGAAGCCCAGGCAAGCGAAAGCAGAGACTGGAAAGAGGATCAGAGTCAGGAGCTGCCCTCCAAGGAAGTGTCGGAGGGTGGTAAGATAAGGAGAACAGGGGAAATGGAGAGAGGGGGGAGGGTTGAGGAGGAGAAGGAAGGGGGAGGGGCTGATAAGGTTATTGAACAGCTAATTGTAGGCCACTTGACAGCTGTTCAGGGTGATGACTTAAAAGAAAAAGAGGAGGAGGAGGATCAAAGCTGGTCTGAGAAGGACGTGGGTGCTGCACCTGATAGTGTAAGTGAGGAGGGGGCCAGAGAGGAGGATGAGGGGAATGATTTAGAAAGTTTCTTAGACAAGGCTGGACCAGGTTCCACCTCACAGGGAGATGATTCTTCTCTGCAACGCAAAGTGAGAGGCTACTTCCAAAACATTGACTTGGGTCTCCAAGATAATGAGATCCTGCCTCCTCTCAAGGGCTATAAAGCTTATAATACTCAGTTAGCACGAGCAGGAAAGAAACTCCACTGGCAGGAGAACGGAGCACGCAACCGACCCGTTAAGGGGGGCAACTTCATGGATGACTTTGAGGATGAGGGTGAGGAGCTGGAGGAGGAGGTTGAGGAAGAGGAGGAGAGCCTGTCCCATATGGAGGAGGAGGCAAGGGCACGTGCAGAGAAACAGGAGGTGCTCCGTCAGCAGGAGGAGGCAGAGCGAGCCAGAGAAGAGGAGCAGCGGCTGGCGGATATTGCCTCTGACATGCTGCTGCAGTACATGGGCAGGAAGCAGCAATCATACATGAAGCCCCGGCAGAAAAGCAGCACGGGAGCTGCAGGTAACACTGCCGAGGACAAGCGCTCTGAGGAGGTCATCCCTGACGAAGATGACCTGGACCAACAAATGATTGACAGACTCATTGAGATTAGCAGCAAGCTGCACCTACCCGCTGACGATGTGATTGAGATTATTAGTGATGTGGAGGAGAAGAAGAAGAAAAGGAAAGAACTGCAACAGCAGCCAATCAACCACAACCCTGTCACCCCACGCTTCCGCCCTCTGGTACCTCCTCCCCTGGCTGCTCCACCTATCTACCACTACACAGCCTCAAAAAACCCCAAGAAAGCCCCTTATAAGTACAAGTCAAACAAAAAATGGCAGAAAGACAAAATCAAGTCATACAAACAGGACTATTGGTATAAGCCTCAGAAGCAGCTTGACTACTGGTATAAACCCCAGAAACAGTTTTTAGCCTTCCCCTCATACCCATACTACCAGAAGCCATATCGTGCATATTATCCTGTTTATTTCCCATACCCCAAATCACAGTATTATGGTAAGCCAGTCCCCCCAAGAGACCAGCCATTCGGCCCCCAGGAGCTTGACCTCCAGCCCCCGAGGCGAAAGCACTGGGCTGGGGGTAAGAACCGAGGACAGGGCTGGAGGCAGCAGCCACCTCCACGCCTGCCTCTCACTCCTTATATCTCTAACTATATCCTTCCTCACCCACGGACCTACCAAACCTTACCTCCCCCCAAACCAATAACCACACCTAGGAGAGGCAGGCGACCTCCATACTTCTATCCACAAGTCACACCAGGAGATGACTATGAGGAAGATGGGCTGGTGCCCCAGCTGGACAGTGAGGAGGAACTGGAGAACTTTATCGAGCGGATCTACATGAAACGCAGAATGTATTGAGAGACTTTATGGGCTTTTGTCAGATCAGAGGGACTGACAGCTACAAGAGAAGTGAAAAAAAAGACTCATAGGAGATAATGAGTTTTGAGCCTGATGGAAACTTAAGGGTCCAGAGATGAAAAGTTAGATTTATGTTGTTTATTCACTGTATTTTTGTTGATTTTTTTGGTCAGGGAGAGGATGAAGTTTAAGCTCCCTGTAACCATGTTCAGCCTCTTGCTCAGTTTACATTTTGAAACAGAACATACCATAGTGTATGTCTGCCTCCATTCAGGTTGATCTCTGATGCTCTTGCATATTTCAGAGTTTTCTAGAACATACACAAACACATGCACACATGTATACATACACACAGATAAACACATGCATATCAAAACACGTGACACATTTCTGACACATTCAAAAGCAGATGTGCCCATTTTAAGAGAACCATGTTTACAACATACAACATGTTTGTATTTTTGTTGAGTTTGTGTATGTCATAACAGAATTTTAAGTAGTTCAATGACTTCTTAGCTATATGGTATGACAATGGAAAAAAAAAAAACACTGAACACTGCTTTAGTCAATGTTGACAGTTTGACATGTTTTTGTTGTATTTCTTGTGTGTAGTTGCCTTTCTTATTCCTGATTGGATCAACTTTAAACAACTGCAATTTGCAAAGGTGCCAAATACACACATTTCAGTTTTTCAATCTCAAGGTTATGAATTTTGCCTTACAAGCACCATGGTTCTATAAGAGAAATATCATATTGCATATTATATTATCATTGCAAATGGTCCCAATGTAGAAACCCTGTGGACTCCAAAAGCACAAACTTAAACACTAAACACTTCCAACCTGGTGGACTAAGGGTTTTTAATCATTTTGGGATCCAGATGTTATTGTGTCAACATATTTATAGTTGATCCACCATAATCAGTATCGCTGACATTCGCAACACAGCACTCCTTTACCAGTTAGGAGCTCATAATTTAAATTTTTTTCTCCATACTTTTCACTCACTATCAGTGCAGAAGCATCTTTACTTGATGATTTCTTACTCTTCTTTTCCTAACCATGCACTATCTCTACTTTTTGTTTTTTATTTCTTTAAAAAAAGAAAAAATACTTGAAGTCACACTATTTGTTCTACAGCCTTTTAGAAACAGATCCACCAAGAGGCTATAAGCATTTTGTTCATTTTCAGAAGTAATTCATTGAAAAGTTTCAGGCCGGGGAGTCAGGGATTGCGCTTAAAACGTTAAATGCACGTCTTTCTACTTGCATCTTAAAAAATGAACAAAAAAAACAAACAAAAAAAAAGAGAAAAAATAAAACAGTATGGAGAAACCAAGATGGTTGTTTTCTCTGAATAAACTGTGATCATAAAAAAATGAAATCTCAAAAGGAAGAGGGCCACTGTGTCCACAGTGAAGCCATCTGTCTTGTAAAAAGAGAGTGTTGTTGTTGATGTCACCTTTAGCATTGTAAGATGTACAGTGTGAAATAAATATGCCCGTGCAATGTGTAAATAACAGCATGATGATTACTAGTTTTGCTATATGATAAAAAATAAAAGCAATTATTTTATTAAAGTTCAGTTTTTTAATGGCTTTTTGAGAGTGCTATGTCTTACAGCAGCAAATTTAGTAGCAATGTCGAATTATGACTAACAAATGAAGGGAAATAAATGAAGACAATTGAAGCTTAGCGACAGCACCATGTGTACAGTGTATGACAGACTCTTAACAATGAGACAAATCTATAGAGGGACAGAGTTTATAACATGCCAAGACAATCAATACAGAACAAATGAAAAACAAGAACAGAAATGAAAAGGGGAGGAATAACTGAAGAAAGGAAAAATTCAGAAGGAGGGAGAAAAATGGTAACTGCAGTGATTGATGAGTCACATGATTGGTGGATGAGTCATCCATCTGTACACTTTACTGCGCAGGACCACACACTCATGCGCACACAGACGCAGACACACACACACACACACACACACACACACACACACACCCACACCCACACACGCACACACACACACACACACACACACACGCTGCAGTATCCACAGCTTGTGCAGTCAAGCCCACTTGTCGCCCAACTCTTGCTCGTTCAATAGCCTTGTTTAGTTCAAAGTCAGATATTTATGACTATTCTTACGACACCATGCACAAGCTGATTAGTAACCGCGCGTGAACTTTTACCTTTCTCACCTGATGACTTGTGGACATTGGTCATTACTATCTAATACCTAAAGGTGAAGGATCTTAGTTTGTCTTATTGTGGGTAAATACTATATATTTCATTATGTCTGTATGTATTAATGATGGTAATAATAATTAAAGAGGTATAACAAGATCACTGTATAATCTATTAAATTTCAGTGCCTTCTGGGTAAGTTGACAAGTAGCTGCTGTATAAGCCATGTGACAATAAGCAGCACAGGGTAGCTATAAAAGGTACCTCTTGCAAGTATTTGTTCAGGAGATTTCCATGCAGGTGCAGCTGGGTAACTAATAGCTGCAGGGAATATTTGTTTTGAAGCTTGTTTTTTTCATTGACATCTGTGGCATCTGTCTTGTACTGGTGTCAGTGTTTCATCTAGTTGAACATCCAGTTCACAGAGTAGACTTGCCATTGTAATTGAATTGTTTTTCTGCCCCTCTGAAGGAAGAGTCACACTGAAGTCAGAAGAATGAGCCGTGTGGAGGGTCTGAAGGCCAACTCCTCTCAGTTCACCCTGGAGAGGAAGCCTTTCCGCATCTTGGGAGGCTCCATCCATTACTTCCGTGTGCCCAGAGCCTACTGGGAGGACCGGCTTCTGAAGATGAAAGCCTGTGGCCTCAATACTCTCACAACGTAAGCCTCCAGTGCAGCTCAAGGCTGGTTAAATATGCATTACCTTAGAGCTAGAATGAACACGGTCAGTGGCAGGTATTTGCTGCTTAGTGGAGAGCAGTATACACTGGTAGCAGGAGTAAAGGAAGGTTTTTGTATCAGTGTTTTTGGTTAAAAACAGATATTTATTACAATAAATAAAATTCACACTTTTACCAATTAACTTCAGAAAACATTAATTGTTTTCTCAGGTATGTGCCATGGAACCTGCATGAGCCTGAACGAGGAGTGTTTAACTTTGAAGATCAACTGGATTTAGAGTAGGTATTTTTCCAGAAGCAGCAGGTAATTCTTTTCAGAGACCCTCTCTCAGAATAGATTCATTCCTGTAGGTGGCACTGTTGCCCTGCAGAAGTATGCAACTTTTCCACACTCAAGTAATGTTCTTAAATTTATAATACTTAAGTCTTTACTTAGCAATTCTGATGACAGTGATTCATATCCACTTTGTGTTGTTTACTGTCATGTGATGTACAATTTGTCTCAAAATAGAAAAATATATGTTTACATCACCAGTACTCTATTTTAAGTGAATGATGTAGCACTTACTATTAGAGCTCGCAACTTGCAGTGACTGTCTGTCTCCACTTCATACACACACTCAGACATCTGGTTCTTTTCTTCTAGAGCGTACCTTCGGCTTGCATCCAGTTTGGGTCTCTGGGTGATTCTGCGTCCAGGGCCCTATATTTGTGCTGAGTGGGATTTAGGTGGAATACCCAGGTAAATATAGTGGTTAGTGTCTGCTTGGCAGTCCTGGTAAATACTCTGTGAAATGTTTTTATATAGATGGCATATGGATGCTAACTTAGTGACCTAAATTGACTTAGAAATGAATTATTCCTTCAGACACTGTGCAGTTAATCAGTAGTACTGCTGTAGGCTAACTCAAAATAATTATTGGAAATAATTCATATTTGAAGCATGCTATCACATTTTTCTATTAGTTTCAGGACATAATGTACAGCCTATGCAGGACATACATTGCATACAGTTTTAGAGGGTATTATATGACCTATATATCTATCATTTAAATGTAGGATGAATGCATTACACGGTGTGATGGTGAGAAATTACAGAAAGAGCTATTCAATTTGTTAGACTCAAAAAGATGATTTCATCAAGCATTTAATCAAAATAGCTACAGAATGATAATTAATTGGATGTCTGCCAGATTAAAATGGAAGATAGGTATTTTTGGAAGTTTCTCATGGAAAATGAGGTTGAGGTATATTTATTTAATAATCATCAAATCAGTGTTTTGGGGGGAATGTAGTAAACCAGTGGCTTCTACTGCATCACGTTATGATTATCATGCTTATGTTTCTGTGACCGTCTTTAATAGCTAAAAACCCAAAGACATGTCATACAACTTTGTGATATTAGTTTTTTGTTGTTGTGTCTTTTCAGTTGGCTGCTACAGGATCAAAATATGAAACTGAGAACAACTTATCCTGGATTCACAAATGCAGTCAACTTCTTCTTTGATCAGCTCATTAAGAGAATTGCTCCTCATCAGGTATTTTCATTGGCAACACCAGCAAAATGTGAAAATACCCACTCATATGTAGCTGTGATGTGCACGTTACATCTTTAATAAAGGAATCAAATGACAGCTAAAATCCATATAAATGCTTAGAATGGAAAATATTTTTAATTGAACGTTCTTGAACTTGAATGAAGCACATAATTAAAAAGTTAACCCATTTACAGTTAGATAGGACTATTTTCAAGATAACATATTTGTTGCTGCTCAGCTAGCTTGATTGTGGTAACCACTGTTAGCCGTGTATAATGTATCACACACAGTTTAATTTTGACCCTCAGTCCAATGAGGGTGTTGCTACTGAGTTTATTTGGATGTCTGTCTGTGCCTGTAGCTGGAAGTCTCACGGCACATTTCTGTATTAATATTTTACAAAGGTACAGTAGGTCCGTACTATATCACTGTCCTCTGCCAAGATGATCCATAGCTGGATCTGGACCCAGATACATTTTTTAAGGATTCTTCACCAGTGGCAGAGAGGGCATTTCTTGACATGTTTGTGATTTTCTTGGAAAGGAAGCCAAGTATTGTTCTGAGAAAAACACAGAGGCTGCAGGACATTATCCCTCATCACAGTCAATTCCTTGCTAATCAGGATGACAGAAAGCTGACCAGAATCTATCCATCCATCCATCCATCCATCCATCCATCCATCCATCCATCCATCCATCCATCCATCCATCCATCCATCCA
>JAPQRP010000008.1:8621148-8660046 GCA_037367295.1 Apogon hyalosoma
CCCAGTTTGAGGTAAAGTCTATCTATCTATCTATCTATCTATCTATCTATCTATCTATCTATCTATCTATCTATCTATCTATCTAATAGCTAATTTGCAGACCTTGTCCCTGCTTAAAAACACTACAACAAACATGATGACTACAAGTATGACAAACAGCATTAAAATCCTCATTCATAAACTATATGGAATTAACTATTTGGACACATTGACTTCAGTTGTTTCTTTTCTGACAGGGGTCTGGGACACAAAACACTAATGACAAATATCACAATATAGTTTTATATTGTGAAATATATTATTGCATGGGTTAGTTTTGTTTAAATTGTTATCTTAGCTTCCAAAATGCCTCAAAGACTATATTGTTACTTAATTACTCTCAACATTGATTTTGTTTTGGCTTTTTTTTTTATCCATGACAATGGTTTTAAATGTTCTATCTCTACATTTATAAAAATATTTTTCATGCTCTGACTGTAAATAATAATTTTCTATCACAACGAACCATCTACTTTCCTCATATCTTACTTAGGAAGAAAAATCTCCCATTAAACTTTGAGGGAATATTGATGTCTGTATCTCAAAGCATGAACAAGATATCTTCTGAGCTGTAGCCACGATGTGTCCCAGTATTTTTGTCCATATAGTTTCTAAACGTCAGTATATCCTTTAATGGGAGATTTTTTTTTCTTTAATGCATCTGTATTAAAATTGTTGTTTTTTGTTAGTCATAATCCCAAATCCAATCAAAAACCAAATCTATTTTGTTGCACATTGCACATAAAACAGAAAAAGTAGAACAGTAATATAATAATAGATATTGAGGTCATATTATAGAGTATATTATGTTATATGAATAAAAATACTATCATTCTGTCATATATTTGTCAGACACTTCTGAAATGTTTAGAAGTTTCCTCCACTTATTAATTTTACGTGTAAAGTAATGACTTTATATGATATGTGTTTGGTTTATAAACTTTTACACACGACGATAAAATATCAGTAACAATTTCTTGAGATCCAGCATGGCACCGTTAATTTGTTACATCCATGGTCTTCAATCCAAAGTTGTTGTATTAAATATCAAACAAGGCAATAAAAAGTAAAAAATTAAAAAAAAAATCAAAAATTTAAAAAATAAAAAATAATTAAATATTAAAGCGTTGAATGAATCATATTTCTATGGCTGTGTATACCTTCAGATATTAAGTTTCAGTCTTGGTCTCTGGAGGCTTGCTTATGTCAAAGCACTGTCCACAACAGTGACATTAGAACCCTCCCATGATAACTCTTTACAGAAACCTGCTTGTGAGCTATTCAGACACATGAAATATTGAAAGGCTGGAGTTTCCGTTTCACACAGTGAGAGGGCGGGGTCTGAGCACAGAGGTAGACAGAGGACGACAAACCGAGGCAGAGGACGAGGAGGAGAAGTCCAAGTACGGAGAGGCTAAAGGAAAGAGAACCCACTGGGCACATTGGGAGGGAGACACATGAGCGGGGATGGATGGAGAAAGGGAGTCAATAGAAGGATGCACCGAGAGGTAAGGCGAGGAGAGCCTGAATGTTTATGTCTGGTCATGTGCTCACCTTGAGTGTAACAGTAGAGGCTCAGCCGGTGTAATCAGCTGCAGATTGATTGGCTGATAACCTTCTACTCAGGCAGTTAGGAGGGCATGTTTTTTAATTCTGATGCTTCTCTCCTGAACTTCAGCAAGACTTCCAATCAGCCAGAAACAGTGACTGAGAACTACACCGAAGACAGTAACAAACTCCAGGAGCCTGAAGGAGATAACCAGGCTGACAGTGGAGCCTGTGATGGAGAGGTACAGCCCACTCAGGTCAGATTTACTCTAAAAGTTCATTCAATATTAACCCATAAAGACCCAAACATCCAGTGGCAACAAAAGTGTACTGATTTTAATTGTTTAATCCCTGCTGAACCACTAATCCAATTAATCCATGTAAGTAATTGGTGTAAAATACAGTTTATCATCTTTTCATGGACATCAGATATGACGTTCAGAGTCTCTGTAGTGAACATGGAAACACTGTCATCGTCTACAACATTGATTCACCAGTAAAGCCCATGGAGTTTGATAAATGACAGTAGATGGAAACACTTGGGTTGTGTTCAGTTAGTGATATATTTTGTTTTGTCATCAGTTTTGTCTGTTTCTGATATAACCTTTGAACTAACTCCGAGCTTTGACGAACATCTACGTGATGTGTAAATTAAATATAGGAAAATACATGATTTACACTGAAAAAAAATCAGAATAAAGAAGATAATATTACAATAAATACAGATAAATCACTTAAATAGGTTAAATAGAGAGAAAAATCCATTTGGGAACTGACACACTGGGTCTTTATGGGTTAATTCATTTTCAAAGAAGAACTTATGCAAAACCCACTCATATTTGCTCAAGATTTTGATGTGTTCCTTGGTTGTTGTGAGTGGGTGAAGGCTGCTGAGGATCCATGTGTCAGTGATGCAGAGACCACGCTACAGGAGACACTAAACGTACAAAATGATGCCGACTGCCTCCCGCTGTCTCCCCCACAAACAGAGGAGGAGGAGGAGGAGGAGGAGGAGGGGGTGACCTCCCACCTGGTGTCACCCCATCCCTCCAACTCACCGAGTAAGTCGTATAGCAAACTGAAAAGTGGGATCAGTGGGGGAATCTTAAGCTTGTTGTTGTGTTGAAGGACATTTTTAGTGCACATGAGAGGTGTTGTGTCTTCACAGAACGGCCACCTGAGCCCTGCTGGTACTGCCTGAGGTCTTTAGACTCAGAGTATCGTCCACACACTCCTCTACAACAGGTTGCAACATCTCCAACTAAACACCTTTTTATCTACAAGGTTTCCCACATATGCATGAAATGTCTTACTGTACAGATATATTTCTATTTCAAGCCAAAAAATCATATATTTCTCATAAATCTTTAAGTACTTCAAAGGAATTGAATTTATCTGGCATGGATATTTTTGACAAAGCTTTGTAATGGAAAAGAGTTGCACAGAACAGCAGATGAAATTTCATGACTATAACCTTCCTTTCTTCTGTTGCATGTTTTATGTAAAGATAATGTTCCCCTCAAACTGTGGTGTCACTAAAATCAGGGGGGAAAAAAATCCACACCTCTTAAATATGAAGACGCGTTGTTGTTACTTGATACATACCAACATACCATGTCAGCATAAATGTCAGCAAATGTATTCACATATTGGGCAATATAGCCAAATTTAGAAAGGGTTGCATATTTCCCTTTTATGTCCTTTACAAGAGATATTGTGTAATTAATTAATGGGCACTTTGTCATGAAATAATAGCAACATTTACCCAATAAAATGATCAAATTCCATTTTAATAAACTACAATCAATGCTGAGTAGACTTTATTAATGAGTCATGAAATAACATTTATTCTGTATTTTGTTGCTTCCTTTCTTTAAAACCTTATAAAATATTTGACATTTATTGTAATTTTCTATTTATAATAAACCAATATATATTTAATATTTAGATTTCATTAATTTGATTAATTTTAAAGGAATACATTTTGTCGAATAACTTCACATGTATTCATTAATATTACATGTATATGCATATATAATATGTATAATGTATATTTGTGTATATAATAAATAATATGTTATGCTATTATTGCGACTTATTCGAAAATTCTTATCAGAGTGGTGGAAATGGGCTTCCATATACAAGTGTCTTAAAGTCACAAGTTAAAGATGGAGGGGTAAATATGCTCAAAATCCTATCAACATTAGTGCTTTAACACAGCCTCCATCTGCTGCTGCAACAGGAAGAAGCAGATTCTTCATCACCACTGCCCTCTAGTGGCCAGAAGGTGCTCTACCAAACAGACCCGAGGCCTCACTTTGGCGTGGCCTACTCCTCCCGCTCCACATGCCGCCCTCTGTGGGGCAGTGAGGGACCCTGCTGGGGGCAAAGAAATCAGGAAGCACCCAAACAAACCCACACCTGCCCTCACTGCCATCTGGGGCTTCCAGCTGACACACTCCGCTGGCATGAGGTCTACACACACACACACACACACACACAGTTGTAAAAATAGAAATGGATAAAGCATTTATTGCTTTATTTATGGGACTGTGTCTAACTGTTGTTTTCCTTCTGCACAGGCAAAGTGTCTACTATTTGAAGAGCTGAGGAACGCAAAGAAATAAATAAAACATCACTTGTTATTTTGATGTGCACCTTTATTTAAGTCACTGGTCTCAGGAAAGACTTTAAACCTGACAAATCAAATAGTGCAATATCTGTTTCTTCTAGTAAACACCTGTCTTTTTATACCTCTACTTTGCCACATTCCTTTCTAGTTACATTTTGAGTTTAATCTCAGTCAGAGATGTGTTAAATAAATTGCATGTGTACAAAAGCACTCACTCTCTTTATTTCCAATAATCAGTGTGTCTCACTGTTATTAAAACCTCAAAGAGGTAAAGCATCATCTGAGAAGAAACGTGGTCAGAAAAATCAAGTTATATAATAGGAGTATTTGTGCACATACAGTGCAAAAGGAACTCAAAGAACTGGGACAACATAGCTGTGTAACTCTAAGAAAACCATCAGTAGTCAGAAAAAAGGCTTTAGTTTTGCCAAAGAGCACAAAGATTGGTGGTCTGATGAGCCCAGGTTGATCCTGTTCCAGGATAACACGTGCATCATTGAGAAGAGAGGTGGGTGAAGGGATTACCCATCATGCCTACTGCCTACAGTTCAACCCTGTGTGGGCAGTGTTATGATCTGAGAGATGACTTTACGCAGCGGTCCAACCCTCCACTCATCAGTATGAGATCTTGGGGAAAGATAAATGCAACTTTTGAAATAAATTTTGTGACACTGCATAAACTTCAGCCTACTTGTAAGAAGGCCCTGATACAAACCTGGTGGGGCTTTTCTGTGTGGAGTTTGTATGTTCTACCTGTGTTTGCATGTGCAGTGAACTGCATGGTACAAACCTAACTTTTAAAAAAACCAAAACATTACATTATATAGAAACAGCTGTGGGATTAACCTCACAGCTGAAACATTTTCTTTGACATAAATTAAGTATGCATTAAAAGTTTTTGTTTTACTTCTACCAAAGGCACATATCTAAACGAGGTCAAAAAATAAAAATTTTTTAAACTGTATTGGGTGTCTTCATATCCATTGGGATTAATAAGGTAATTACTATTATGCATTAATTATAACAATATTAATATTGTAATCAATAACAATTATCATTAATATTATATTAATATTGTATTGATATTAATAAGGCACTAGCATGTTGGCCTCTGGGGAACCAAGGGTTCCAGATCCTCTGATACAGTTCATTCCTTTACTTTCTTGGTAAATTCCACTGGCATTTTCAGTTAAATAACCTCTCAGCTGGCATGTCTGTTTCTGCACAAGAAATGTGACACCATGGTAATGTGGCCCTATTGTTTATCTGCTGCAAGGTAACCCATTAAATGATGATTCTGAGCATGACAAGTAAGCAAGGCTATTGAAAAATGTAAAAATTACTAATATCTACTAATACTAGTTTCATTAGTATTTTAGCATTAGCGTGACCAGTAGGAAGGTTGTCCGTAGCTGGACACCATAGAAACATGAACACCGTCCATTCCCAAATTGTTGGTAGATGTCATTCTGTGGAAGGTGCATGTTTACATGGTTTTACTGGGTGTCCTTATGTGTTTGTGTTTATTTATGTTCAGTTGTTGTTTTTAGTCCCGTCACTGTTAGTATGACAACTGATTCCATGTGTAAAGCCGCACATGGTGAGCCTAGTGTCATAAGGTCACGTGGTGGTTCATTGTCTGTATGTCCATCTGTCAAACCGTGTGTGTGGAGCTTGGGTGTGGATCAGGGGCAAGGGTTTTTAAGTGTGCTGAGATATTTGGACAGTCCAAATACAGAACAATTTGTGACTTCTACAGGGTCAAAACACGGTATTTGAAATCCTGGGACATTTTAGAGACAACTTGACAGACTAGTGTTGCTAAATGACCCACATTTTTACTTTTAAATTCTTTTTTGCTTTAGTTGGACCATAAGGGATTATCCAAAATAAACAGGTACTTCATGTTGAAATAAATGTTGGAATGGCAAGTAATTAAAGTTCGCTCTCTGACAGGACATTTTTGGCCCCTGGTATTTTAGGCTAAAACTCCAACTAAAATTTCTCTTTGGAATTTCCTTTAATCTATACCAGTGCAATTCATAATGCAAGGTATAAGTCTTAAGAAGTAATTAAGGCCTAAACAGACCAGGTTTTTGTACTTTCTTTGGCAGCATGGGCTGTTGAGTGTAAAAAGTCATTATCTCTGACAGGACACTTTTGACCACTATTTATAAATCTGACAACAGAGGTAAAAAAGACACCATTTTGTATCTAATGAAATGTATTTACATGAATACTTGAAAACAAGATTTCTGTATTTTATAAACATCATCAAATGCATTGACTTGAGAATATTTAAATAATTGTGACACGTCGATAAGGCACAATATAATTTTTGTGCAATCCACTATCCATTACTATTACCAGTACTCAGTATTAATTAACATTGTCCATAATAGACACTGTATTTTTCATATAAAAATGTCTTTTGTCCTTAGTCCTAGAAGCCATAGCTTCTCTACATTAGGGATTTCAACCAGTAACATTAACTGGTGAGGGGAACATGTAATGTCCATGAGCGTCTATGTTAGGCATAGGAAGGACTTCTTTCACATCTTGAATGAGAATCCAGGCTTTGTCTTCTGTGGCTGGGAACACAAAGATTCTTCTGCCAGAAGCTTTAGTTCATAGGAAGCTGACCTCCACTTCTTCATCTTCAGCCTCATGGGTGACTTGACCCAGGAATTGCTTCACTCCCTTCCTGACAGCAAACTCAGCGATGAAGAAGTCTCCCTGGTGAAGTTGTGTGTCTGGATAGATGGTGTCATTGTGGCTGTGCAGGCAGATCATACTCCTCAGTCATCGGTACCAGTGTAGCATCTGCAGAGGGCTGGTGGTGCTGGGAGTTAACTGACACCAGAACATGTCCATGGGGCTGGTGCTGAATCTGGTGGAAGTGTTGAATCCCTGGAACGGGTGGACAGTCTTCCGAATGACTGTTGATGAGCACGGTGGCTGCCACAATATCTGCTGCAGACAGACCTGAGATTGACACTGGGACACAGTTCTGTGCCAACCTCATAGAACTCAGAAGCGGTTGATACAACCCTTTTTCTCTGGAGAACTGCTCTCCAGACCTGGCGCTTTATCTCTCCTCCAATCCTATCTACAGGCCCTTTGCCATGGGCGGTGGCAAAGAAGTTCCACTGATCTTCTATGCCAAAGTCTCTTTCATGGTGGGCCATGTTCAGGCAGTTGAACCGACTCTTAAACTGGCTAGTTGCTCTGTCGGACCAGTAGTGAACCTTACTGATTTGGTGGGGGTGCAGCTGGAGGTCTTGGAGAATGGCCCTGTGGCATGCGTAGACAGAGTGTTTGTTGTGGTGAAGGTCATCAGACACCATAATATAGGAACAAAGTCTCCTTCAACCTCTGTTCTGAACCACACACACATGCTGTGAATAGGGTGTTCACTGTTCCAGTGTGCAGACATGATCTCCCCTGGTGTTGCAGAGCAGTTCTTAGCAAAGTCTTCCTGCAGGATAACCTCAGCTAATCATCATTAACAGTTCTAAAAGTGTCCAATACTAATATGGATACAATAAAAAGAAATATAACACATCAAACACTTAAAAGTAACTTAACTGAAGAAGAAAACCTAGTCATTCAGATTTGTCAGAAAATGTTAATTAACATAAAAATCCTGGGTGTAAGCATAAAAAAAAATCCACTAGTACAAATTAAGACCCTCAGCTTCCCTTTGTGCATTTCTTCATCTCTTTTAAGGTGGTGAGTAGTGGCTCATGGGCAAGTTTGGTATCAAACTGCCCAGACCTGAGGGTGAAGTTGACAGTGGACCAAATCATTAATACAGAGCGGCTCACAAGGATACGGCTGCCTGAAATCCCCCTGACCGAATTCAGCATGAGAAGGTCCTATTCCTATGATAATAACTGGAGAGGGAATCCTCTGCTGTCAGAGCTGCTGCCTCAGTTCAGCCTCAGCCTGCGTGTCAGCAGTGAGCATCGCACAATGAATCACACCTGCATCAGCTCACAGTGGAGCAGATGGGACTTTCTGACACTTTTAAAAACTGGCTGGCAATTGATTCTTAATCCATCAGTAACCAGTGGACTTAGGCCCTGATTCAGCCATACTGAGTCCATATTTAATTCTGATAGTACACATTAGTTACAAAGAGCACATTATTACATCTATGCATCATCTTGGGGGAAATAAGAATATGTGGATAAATGATAACTCTGGACAACAAACTGAATGAATTCAGATAGAATCAATTACAACATTTAAACACGGTATTCAGTGATACATTGGTAAAAGCACATAATTATCATTATGCAGCTCAAAGTCTTAAAAGTAAAAGCATACATCATACATAATGGCTCCTTTCAAAGTGTTATATCTATTAACATAGAATATTGGACAGTTTTTTTTTTTTTTTTTTTAATCAAATATGGGTAAAAATGTAGTTTCTCAAAGTGTAACTAAAATTACATTGAAATGAGTAGAGTAGTAGTATATTAGTAGTAGTAGTATATTACTGCAATATATAAGCACATTAAGGTGTTTTTTTTAATATCTCTTTAAGAAGCCATAAATGTGAATTTAAAAAAAGCTCTCAGATGTGAAAGGGCATTAAGGTAGTATTAAAAAAAAATATACACAAGTAAAGTTCATGCACCTCAAATTTTAACTTAAGTATGTTACTAAGTATGATCTCTTTTGTAGAATCTGAGTCTTGACCTAAACAACAGTGGTGAGGTGCTGGATGAGCAGCTGCTCCACCTGCTTACCGTGTGAACACCTGGAGCAGCTGAAGATCCACGTTTATGGAGCTCAACACGGTGGAGACTGTTGCAGATCAGAGTGGAACATAGGCCCTCACTCAATCATATCAGAGTAATGAAAATAACACAAATAACTACACATACACAGATGTTTATACAGAATGGGCCGGATCTACTAAAGGTTTGCGTGTATTTAAACGTGTGCAAACTCATTGCATACGCAAAAAAATTTACAAATTTGCACCTGTTGTAATTTGCGCAAGCAATCTTTGTAAATCACCTGCAAACCGCGGTTCCATCCCACACGCAAAACTGTAAATCGCGCACGCAAATTAGTACACGCCATTTGTGATCTTAGTAGATCCGGCGCAATGTCTTGTATTACTTTTGTTGGTGATCATCTTTTTTAGGTGACAGTCTACAGAAAGGACACTCAAACAGCAGCGAGGAGGAGAACCGTCTGAGGGAGACAGTGTCCAGATACAGAGATGTCCTTTCTGAACTGGACATGATCCCAACAGTCTGGCCCTAAAGTTGATGGACTGCGGTAAAGTAACAGATTGACATATTCGCATCCATTGTCGGCTACATTCAATCTGAGCGACCGGTCTTTGACACCATCTGAAGTCAGTTTGACGTTCGATACTGAACAAATCTCTCCCCTTCCCACAAGCAGCAGAGGCTGTCCACTCAGGATTAACCTGGCTGAGTGGCTTGAGGACCGCACACTCACCTCCTCGTCATTTTAGGGACTGTCATTCAATAATCAATCCCTAGGAAAGAAAAAAAACAGAAAAAAAACTTTCACATTGTTTCCAAAAAGTAAGTAAAATTTGAGCCTCTAGGTCAAGTAAACTGTACACTCAAAATTTGTTATAATTTGTAGGGCTTCTGCAGAACCATGAGACACACATCTAAAAAGTCAATTATGGCCCTTCTGTGATTTTTATATAAATTTTTAAAATTTTAAATTAAAAGTTTTTGCTCAGTCGCTCCCAGTTCATGTGACCTGTAGACTCCAAAAGGCTTGTAATTTGTAGTACTGGTAAGGAAACACAATACACACCTCTTACATTTATATCATATAGTTTCCTTCATTTTATATGATTTTTTTAAATTCAAATTTAAAGGTTTTTGCTCAGTAGCTTCAAGGTCATGTGACTTCATGACCTGAAACTCTTGAAATGTTGTATGTAGTGGTCTAGGTCAGACACACCTCTTATTTCCACCTTCTCTTTAGTCACTCATTTTACATCGTTTTTTATTGCCAAAAATAAGCTTTTTTCTTCAACACTTCCCTTGTCATGTGATCTCGTGACCTGAAATCACTGCAGACATGCTGTACTAAGTGACCCGTGTCAGACACACCTCTTATATTCATCTTCTATTGAGCCCCCCTTTTAAAATTTTTAACACCAAAAAAATGCTTTTTTCTTCCATACTGCAAGACCTTCAACTTGATGACTATGCAGTTGTTTAGTAGTAGACTGTCCAGGTGAAACACACCTATTTTTGGCCTCATCGCTGTCCATGTAATGTATCTTAACAACTTTGAAGCTGCCAAAACGTGCTTTAAATGGCTTAAATGAGAAACACTCTCCTATTTTGGTGGAGGTGCATTTTGACAGGGAAAAAAGATTTTTCACATTATATATATTCAAGCACCTGTGATTAAAATTCTGCCTTTGTCCTAAATACTTCTCATGTCCTTCCTATAGCCATGCGATATTAAAACTGCCCAATTACACGTTTACATTTTCCATGAAACATACCTTCCACTCATGTATTTGATACCACACATCAAATGACAAAGTGATGCAAAAAGTAAAGTCTTGCTGAATTTGTTTTTGTAAGGCACATTAAGTGATGCCTTATTCAGATTCCAACTTTTTGGCTGATGGGAAAACCTAACACCCACAACTGAACTTTCTCCAGTGTCTCCAATGTCTTCAATACAATCAAAGGAAAATTGCTACAAACCTAAAACAAAGACTGCTTAGCTATGGAAAACTCAAATTATAAATGTAGTTATCTTCAAATACATGTAAAATAAATGTGGCAAACAAAGTGGACAATTTTATTTACATATATATTTACATATTTACAATATATTATGCTTTCTTATTTTGATAAATTAAAAAAAACAACTATCCCAAATCAACTTAACTCCATAATGGACATTTCCATTGTCCAGTGCTTGCCTCTTGTATTTTTTTCCACATTCATGGCAACACAGACAGCATGGTACCACCGAGCACAGCCATCACACTGGACCTGTTCATGTCAAAAAGAATAAGACAATTAAAGTTTGTCATCTTGAAGACAACTCTAAATTTTTCTGATGGTGTGCATATCAGTCATACTATTTGACTCAATACCTGTACACTTATCTTTTTGCCCATCTCAAAATGAATTTAATTTCGAGTTGCTCCCACGCCCCCATTCAAGTTGTTCTCTTTGGTTGATATTGTTAAAATGTGAAAAACAGAAAAAGCAAAAGTTTTGTACATCTTTACATTGTATTGTTAACTGGATGTGCCTTTTCAATAAAAATGTTAATTAAAAAAAAAAAAGAAAAAAAGAAACAATCTGAGTGATTCTGTGGGTATTATAAGATTGTACAGTGACATGAATTGTGCAAAGAGCGACTGATGTCAACGTACAGGGGACTTGAGGTGTTTGGACTGCAGCAATTTAAAGCATTTAATTAATTTTTTCACCTTGACAACAATGACCCCACAGCTACAAGCATTCTGTTGAACAGGGTGGGTTGCAGTAACACCTTTCCATCTGATGTCCACCTGATCTGTTTTGCCAAGTTGGGCTCTCCTCATCTGGAAGAATTCCCTGGAAATATATAAGGAAGTAGTTTAAGTAACTGTGCAGCTGGTGCCAACAGCCTTGTGAAGCACCTGGAGAGTTTCAGTTCTGAGTCTCCACATGTGCACCTTGAAGTGGTCTTATGTGAGACATAAAACCCCCTCACTGGTCCCTGGGCACCTCAGTGGCTGCCTGCTGTTCCTGTGTGTCACAGGGTGTGTTTGCAGACCATGATGATGGGTTAAATGCAGACATCACATTTTGCATCCTGTATGTACTGCATTACAAATGATAACTTAATAACTGCTAGGAAGAGATGTCAGGAAATCATTAATGTGTACTGCTGACTAATTTCTCCATGTTAAGTGCAATTGTTACCAATGACCAGAAAAATAGATATAAATACATTATTTGCTGTGATCACTAAAGGATGTTATACCACAAAAATTAAGAATGAATTACTGAATCCTCTGTGCTGCATGATCTGACTGTTGAAGCTCTGTTGATGATGCTGCCAGGTCTATGACAAATACAGCTCTGTCTTTTGGCTAGATGAACTGTGACAAGAAAAATATGAAGCAATGTATGACAAGTTCAAGGGTCGTGCCACTGTGAAGGTGTTGTGCATTCCCAAGATAGAGTTCTATCAATAAAAGCTACCAGACAGTGGCAACATCAAATACATACCAGCAGGTTCCAGTGGTTGTTCACATTCACAAATGTCAACACAGCTTCATAGGCATCAAAGTTTATCTGAAACAGAATAGTATTACATATTAGACACAAATACAAAAATAATAATAATAAAATTATCATAAAAGGTCCTGAAAATCATTTGCTTTCTGGCAGATAAAAGTTTCAGCAATGAACCCAGACGAGCTTCTGCCACCGCCCACTTCCTAATGCAGATTCAACCATATTTGTTACCTTGTGTTCAGGGGATGCACACAGTACCGGTTTGGTCTTTTCAATTAACACATTTCTTCAATGGCCATTCAGAAAAACACTGCAACATGAGACTACTCTTGACAACATTAACCCCACTGGTTAAGGCAGTGCTGGACACAATATTATAGTTTACAGATTAATTTGCACAGATGACAGCTCTGCTATTGTTAAAACTTCCAGGTCACATTGTTAAACTATTGAGATTCATGGGCCAAAATAATTTCAATGCTGAAAATAGGAGCCATTTGATTTCTTTAAGCTTCTTTAAATGTTCACATATCTCCTATGTAATCCATTATACAACAGTAATATTTCTTAACCTCTTTATCTATTTTTATTGTATAATTTCCCCTACAGTTCTTCCATACAGGCCCACAAAACCATTTATAACATTTATATGCATGTTATATGCATAACATTACATAACATTTATAACATAGGCTAAGGCTAACAGTAGCCATAACAGAAGTTGAACTCACCCCTGAATTTTCTCGCCTCCTCTTCATTTACGTGTATTCCAGCTTCAGTTATTTTCAGAATCAGTACTTCGGTGGACAAACTTGACAAAGCTGGAGAACAGGCCGCCATTTTTCGTGAAAAAATATTTGCCGCTGTGAGTTGTGTGAAGCCCGGGAAATCTGTTTGAAGGCCTACATCCGGAACAGTGACCCCTGTTGAGTTTGTGATCACTGATTGGCTGCACTCCATGTTTATTAAAGGTACATGTATGTACCTTTTGCTCCCATGCAATGATTTGTACCTTTAAAGTTAATAAAAGGTCCCCTTTTGCCACTTTAAAGGTCATTTCTGTACCTTACAGGGTACATTAATGATTTACGTACCTTTCGGTACAAAAGTGATACCCCTGTTTCTTTGTGAATAGGTGCACAAAGCAGCTTCCAGTAACTGGTCTCCTATTCTTCTCTTGGATCCGGACAGGCTCATGGCATTTGTGATGGTTCTGTCCACAGTAGTGTCAGCAGGATGACAGGGTGCCAGCCTACACAGGATAGAACCAGGGCGCTGATTGGCTCTGTGGTAACAGACACATGACAAAGGTCCCACAGGACTGAGGACAGAGACACTTCGATTAAAAAAAAAAAAAAAGAAGAGTCAAAGGAAAATAGTAAGAGAAATAGTTCCATTGTTTATGATGTTACTTTCTGAAATCATAAAATGTTCACAGAATAAAATAATTAAATTATCAAATTAGCCTCTTCTATTTGTTCTTTGTTGAAGAATAGTGAAATACAGTTTTTAAGCAAAGAAGCATTAACTTAAGTTATGAAATGTTGGAATTTGTTATAATGAAGTCACTGTCAACAGCGTCAGATTTGTGTCAACACCGTCAGGTCTAAGTCAACATCATCAGATGGAGCTTTATTTGTTTTTCAGTGAATGTGCATATAATCTGTTTTGTCAGTGCAGTTGAATTAATAAAGTAGCTGTCACTTAAAAATTAGGAATGTCTTTTTTTATTACAATATTGTTACTTTGTCTGTTTAAAGGTAAAGATGAAAGATGCATGATGCTGTTGCACGATTAAGGAGAACGAGAGAACTTGGAAAAAAAAGAACAAAACTGAATCTTCAACATTTAGCAGCATATGTGTGTACACATGGTGTCAGGCAATTATTTAAAGGTTCAAAATCCACGCTTGACTAAATAAATGGGAATAGTTCATTTTTTATTGTGTCTGTCGGTGTTGACAAAAACAAAGTAATGACAGGAAAAACACCTATTTTATGAAAAAAATTACAAAATGGGAAGGTTGCATCATTATTAAACTTGACAGCCAAGAATTGGTTCTATGACGTAAGACTTCAAATTTTTTGAAAATTACAACTTTATTTTCCACAAAAAAAAAAAAAAAGCATGCCTGATTTACCAAAATCTCAAGAATCAGTGCTTTGTATTTTGTTTCTACTTATGTTTGAAATAAACTTCAAACTTCAAAAAGAATGAGGCACAAAATTAAATGTATCACAAGTCAAAGCACCATAAGAACAATGTTTACTCCTCTTGATGTGCAGTTTTCACAGTGACACACTCTGTTGTTTTTCTCAGCCAGTAGGGTGGGGATGTGTGTAGTCTGACCTAGATTCACTGCAGAGGGTGAGCTGGGAGGCAGTGTGTCCATGTGTGCACACTGGCATGCTCTATTTAAAGAAACAGGGATTTACACTTACCAATAATATAACCAACTCCTGTTTGCGCAACATGTAGCAATAAAGGAATCAGTTGCTCTGTAATTGTTATACTGGATTAATGAAGTTTTTGACTATCTTATTTTTTATCATTAAATTCTTTATAGATATAATACAAATAAAGGTTAATAAGCTTACACATCTATGCATGCATATATTTATGTATCTATGTATGCATATATGTATGTATCTATGCATGTATGTATAGATGCAGGACTGATACTGCTGGTCTTTCCTTCTTACAGACATAAGAATATATTACAGAATATACTCCCCATATCACACTATGTGCAACTATATTGTAAATATGCAAATAATATTTCAGTCTAAATGTACATAAATATATTTATTTTTTTCTCCTTATTTATCATGTTTCACTCTTGTATGTTTCTGCCTGTCTTCTCTGCACTTTGTTTTTTTTGTATTTTGCCACCATTGACGGTGAAATATCCCCACGGTGGGATCAGTAAAGTCATATCTCATGCATATAGAGGCTGGGATAAAATGACTATAATTGGTGCAGATTATAAAATGAGGTACTAAGTGGCGAACATAATGCTAAAATGAACTGCTTAGTGTTGATATGTGTACTGTACAGAATTTGCACCACATTTTACTTTGTTTTTATTTATTTAGTTAAATTTGACTTCCTTACTTATTTTATCTCATATTTCAGTTCTATATTCTGTATGTTGAAGAGAAAGTAAATAAAATGTTATGTTTTTTTTTTTATGTAAATGATGTTCTCTGCTGTGGATTTCGTAGTTGTTGACAGTTGACATTAACCTCGACATGAGTAAACCGACAACCGCCATGTTATTGGTCGTCAAACATCATGCCTTGTCACGTGACTGCGGGGTGGCTCGTGCGGCGAGCTGAGCCAATGGGCTGCCTCGTCACCTGACCGTCATTTGAATAATGATGCTCCCCCCTGCCGCCGCTACAGTGGACCTTCTGTCTGTGTTCTCCTCGTCTGTTATTGTCTAAGCGGGTTTCCGACATCTCTGGGCCTTCACTGTTTTCTTAAACCCAGGCCGAAATGTCTTCACTGCTGAGGCCGTTTTCTGTGCGCGAGGGGCCGTGTGAAAGCTGCGGGGCCCGGCGAGGATGCGCGAGCTCGGATTCGCATCAGCAGCAGCCCCCATCCCCATCCCAGCTCCTGGCCTCCGCCGCCACCGCCTCGGGGCTGGGCTCTCTGCCGCTTCACCAGCGGTCTTACGCGGCGAGGAGAAACCTGGCGGCCGCTGCGGTCGGAGGGAGGAAAATCACACATCCCGGGAAGGCCATCCTAGCAGGT
This sequence comes from Apogon hyalosoma, assembly GCA_037367295.1. NCBI lineage: Eukaryota > Metazoa > Chordata > Actinopteri > Kurtiformes > Apogonidae > Apogon > Apogon hyalosoma. The sequence goes on from JAPQRP010000008.1 coordinate 8,637,391, forward strand.
TGATGATTATCACCGCACTGCTTTGTGCCTAATCTCGGTCTGTCGTCCATTAAAACTGGGTCAAAACGCAGTCAGGCAGCGGGGATGCTTCTGCATTTATGTGATGTAGTTTTATGTATTTATCTACATTGTATTTGGTGCATATTCCTTTAAAACTATCCCTTTATGTGTAAAAATGCTGGAAGCTTAAACAGATAGGTCTACATCCAGCCCTCATCAGCTGTTTGTCAATACAAACCATGTTGTGTAATCAGACTACATTATCATCTCATTAATCCATACATCCAGATATTTCATAATCACAAAACCCACATAACTAAACTGTTATAAATGCTGAATCAGAATTGCTGCCTCATGCATAATACTTTTGACAGCTGCTTCTATCTTCTCCCCTTTGCTTTTTCCCCACTCAGGTGGAATCGCAGGAGGAATCGAGATCTGTATCACCTTCCCTACAGAGTATGTGAAGACCCAGCTGCAGCTCGATGAGAGAGCCAACCCACCGCGATACAGAGGGATTGGTAGGTCACTGGGACGCTGACTGACTGTAGGTTTGTGTGCTACAGTTTTCAGCTGCAGACTGTATTCACTAGTCTCTGCTCTTAATGCGTGCAGGTGACTGTGTGAAGCTGACAGTGCAAGACCACGGGCTAAGAGGGTTGTATCGAGGTCTCAGCTCTTTGCTCTATGGATCTATACCCAAGTCTGCAGTGAGGTGATTACACGCTGACAGTATGCTGTACTGTTGTAGGTCTTCCATATCAGTTTCTATGCTAAAATGCAAACTGTAGCCTATAAAACACAGTGGAGCTGCAGTAGGAAAACATTTTAGCCATTCTGTCTTCTCACTTTTACAGCAACAAAAGCAATGCAAATGATGATTTTGATTACTGATTAATATGTCACTTGTTTTCTTTAGCTGTTGAAAATTGTCAGCCACAATTTCTTAAACCAAAGATCACAGTGGTCAATGGTAGAAACCTAAACATGTGTAATTTATTTTAATGATAAGATAAGGAAGAACATCAAATTCAGACTTTTTGAGGAACTAGAACCATCCAAAAATAAACCCTGTGCCTCTAAATCATAGATGTCAAACTCATTTTCAGGGCCACATATAACCCAGTTTGATCTCAGGTGGGCTGAACAAGTAAAATAACAACATAATAACCTATAAATAATGACAAGTTCAATTTTTTCTGTTTTTGCAGTGCATTAAAACTAAATTGCCGTTATGAAAATGTTTACATTTACAAACTATCCTTTCACACAAAATATGAAAAACATGAAGAACCATGTTCTATCTGAAATTTCTTAAGAAAAATAAGGGAATTTTAACAATATTATACCCCATCATTATTGGCATGTACATTATTTTACAGCTGCAGTGGATCTACAAATGCACAAAACATTTAGTAACAGGCATGTGGAACTGAAAAATATGTTACAATATATATTCTTCTGTATAATTGTTGCACCTTGCAAATTCATCCCGTAGGCCAGGTTGGATCCTTTGGTGGGCCAGTTTTGGCTCATGGGCTATATGTTTGACACCTCTGCTCTAAATAATACCCATGTATCTTTATTTTGTCCATCAACAGAAATCTCTGAGTGTTCCTCTTGGTTAGTGTGTGCTAATCTTTTGTCACCTGTCTTTGTTTTCCACAGATTTGGCACTTTTGAGATGCTCAGTAACCCCATGCGTGATGCCACCGGTCGGTTAGATAACACACGGAGCCTCTTGTGTGGTTTAGGAGCAGGAATAGCAGAGGCCATCGTGGTCGTCTGCCCAATGGAAACGCTCAAGGTCAGTGGAGCTGTATTTCTGTTGACAACAGTAATCTGAACAAAGCGTGGATGATGAAGCAACATTTTCATCAACATCACCCTCTTCCAGGTGAAACTGATCCACGACCAGTGTTCCCTCAGACCTCGATACAGAGGCTTCTTTCATGGAGTCAGTGAGATTATCAGAGAACAAGGTAAGAAAGCTCTGTGGATCAGGACTTTACAAGTGAAATATCATCCACCCATACAATGCTCTGGTATTGGTATTTTGTTATATGGTGATGTTGGTGCAAGTGGATACAACCTGTCTATGCTGTATGTCATATCAAAATCAATTTTATACATTTTCAAATAGATTTTTTAAAATAATTTTTTTGCAAATTTAATGTGGTTCATAGCCTGCTGGTGTGGAGTTTGCACGTTCCTCCCACTGTCCAAAGACATAGACCTTAAAGAAGTCATATTTTGCTAAACCCACTTTTATTAGTCTTTGGTTCATTTATTTGTGTATTTGGACCCTAATAGTTCAAAAAGTTTGAACTTGAACCCTCCAGGTACTGCAAAGCTATCTTTATATTAATTCCAGCAAAAATCAAGTGGATTTCTACAACCTGTTTTAATTCTTGCTTAATTTGTTACGTTTTATAACTAGTTACATCACGACATTTGCACATATAAGGTCAAGACTTCTGACGAACATTTCTCCAAGTACGACATAATTGTTCATCAGCAGCAGTGGTTGTAGTCCATACTGAAAATATGTCCCAAACTTCGAGCCGATTACCTAAAATGTTGAGTTGTTGGTTGTAATAACAAACTTAAGTGGGTGAATGTGACAAAGCGCATCGTCAACAACCTGGAAGGGGGTGTGGTCATTTGCATTTAAAGGGCCAGTGTTCAGAACAACCTTTCTGGTGACATTACTCAAAAGTAGGGTTGAAGATGGGCCTGTGGAGTTTAATTAATGAAGAATTCAGACCTAAGCATAGCAGTTACAGTTTATGTAGACCATAGGCAAATGTTTTAAAATGCATAATTCCATTAAAAAAAAGCAAAATATCACTCTTTTAATAGGTCAATATAAATTACCTATAGGTGTGAATGTGACACTGAATTGTTGCTTGTCTGAATATATCAGCCCTGTGAATAAGTGGTGACAGGGTACAGGGTGCACCCCGCTTTTGTCCAATAGTAGCTGGGATAGGCTCTATCTCGCCTCTGACCCTCCAGAGGATGAAACAATTCACAAAATTAAGGAATGCATTTATGGTTTATATTTTGATTAAACTCAATTTTGCTTTTCAAAGCAAAGATTGAATTAAACAAGATATATTAGGGTTTAACTAATGGCAAAAAAATAATCATTCTGTAATATAATTGTAATCGTGAAATGAGTCATGAGATTTTCGAGGGAATGGGCATGTTTGCATTTCATCTTCACAGAAGAATATTAAAAAAAATACTTTGGGGAGAATATGATTGCACTCCTCACAGCCCTTCATTTATAATAGCAGGTTGTGACAGCTTTTATATTTACATACATATTTACATACTGCATGGGCTGCCCCAGTATGGATCATGTGGTAGAGTGTACCCCATATGGCCCAATTCTTTATCGTGGTGATGTAGGTTTGATTCCTGGTCCAGGTTTTTTGTTGCATTTTGTCTCCTCTGTCTCTCTCCACTGTGTACTCTATCTCTAATAAGGGCAAAAATATCTGTAAAACTGCGTCTTCTGCACTTTTTAAGAAAATAACAAATTCCCTCTGGGGTTAATTTAGTTTATTTATGTCATTCATGAAATTAAAGAAATAAAAAAGAAAGACACTGGAACAGAAAATCTGCTTTTACATGTCAACAGAATGCCCACATTATGAATAAAAGGAGCAGAAAGAAGAGCAAGCTTGTATTTTCCCCTCTTTAACAAAATACGTATATGATTGCAGTGGTAGTCAAATAGAACTGTGAAACCAATATCTTAATACAATAGACTATCTCATTCATAAGTCAACACCATTATATTCAACACCATCTACACCAACAAATGAATTTCTTATTTTATAATTTCCCCCTTGGGAGATGAATAAAGTATATCTTATCTTAATTCCATAGTATTTTGGATTTAATGGGCTTAAAGACTCTTTGTTGAGCTTGTTCCATAAATTGACTCCTTTTTTTACTGAGTTACAATGTTCCATTACTTAAACTAGACAAAACTAGCCATCGGAAGCGATGGCTAGGGTAATATCCCCGAATGCTTCCAATCCTTACCCAGACAGCTATGATGTTATGACGTGAGGCATCCCCAGGTCATGACCTTTCATTTGCACTTGATTTGAAGTCAATCAGACAAATAGTTCCAGGGATATGAACAAAAGAGTGTTTAGTGATTTTAAACTTCTGAGCAGCCCCTTGTGGGCAATCTAGAAATGGTAAATCATCCAAAATCGAATCAGTTCTTCCTCTCTGTGATATTCATTGATATGGAAAACATGGAATTTCTTAATCCAATATTTTTCAAGTTATCGCGTTAACATGTAGGATATTCGGTGGCAGTGGGGTCAGCAGTGGTGGTCGGACCAAAAACATAATATCCCCAAAACTGCATTCGGGGATATAAATAAAGTTCATCGGTGACCATATTTGAAAATTGCACTTGACCACATTGCAGTTCTGTTAGTATTTTTATTCATTACCAATACCGGCTGAATTTGTGCACAGTATTTAAAATATGTCAGATAGAAGTTTTGTCTGACACTGGTTTGAGTTTTGTGTTTGTCTTACTAAGGTGTAAGAGGGACGTATCAAGGTCTGACAGCAACTGTCCTAAAACAAGGAACCAATCAGGCGATCCGATTCTATGTGATGAACGCACTTCGTAATTGGTATAAAGGTGAGAAAGCATAGTGTCCACCCATCAGTCATTTTTCTGTCCATTAGTGACAAACACTGATAACATTTCTGTCCTTTCTTCTGTCTGTAATGTGATTTGGAAACAAAGTTAAAGGTTCAAGCACAACTTCACCTGTCTCCAAGGTGCATGAAAATGGGAAAAACAGCAGATTCAAATTTCAGCAGCACTTGTAGTTAAGAACAATTTTATTAATGCTGGATCAACATGTTTTGGCTTGTGGCCTTCATCAGAGCCATGATAAAATAAAAATGATAAAATACATAACCAACTACATTTAAAAATGGGTGTAAGCATAAAAATATTCTAAAAGATAGAAAACATCACTAATAAATCCAACCTATACATAAATGTATTAATTAATGGGATGGATATAAGACTAGGTGGTTCCAGGTAATTGTGCCAACATAGCAGAGAGATGAGGGGGGGTTTCCCATTTGACACATGGCTGACACAAAAAGAAGAGCAAAAAAATATGTAAACTCTGACACCTTCACCTTTGGATTTAGGTGATGACCCCAGAAAAGAAATGCACCCAATAGTCACAGCAATGTTTGGAGCGACGGCAGGAGCTGCCAGTGTTTTTGGTAATACCCCTCTTGATGTGGTGAAGACAAGGATGCAGGTAAGAATCACAGCTTTTGATTGTTTTCCTTTTTCAGAGAACAAAAAGTCTTCTAATAAGTGTCATTTTCTAGGGTTTGGAGGCCCATCGCTACAAAAACACAATAGACTGTGCCTTCCAGATCTTGAAGCACGAAGGTCCACAGGCGTGAGTAATCCTGAAGTCACTCTTAATGCTTTTTTACTGCTGAAGACAAACGTGTTATCAAGGGGATGGATATGTTTTTTCAGGGGTGTAGAAAGCAGAGCTGTTTAGTGCGATGACTATGGACAGAGACAGAAGAAGCATCATATTTTTTACATTAAATTATTCGATCCAGTCCCCAGGCCCGGTTCCAGACTGCTTTGACTGGGGGGCAGTACAAGCTGTTGATTGGACGGCCAACCCTCCCCTCCCCCGTGACAGCACACTTGCTCATCATTAATTTTAATACATTTAGTTTATATAATGAATAGGCCTATAACTTTATGCTGCTGTTTAATTAGTGCTAGAGAGCCCCATTAATACAGGTCCAGCCTCTTGTTTGCAGCAATCTAGAGGGCAAAAAATTTAATGACAGCAGTGGCTCAAAACTCAGCCTTGATGTTACATGCTCCTCCATCAGTCGCTGACCTGGGGCTAGGCTACTAGCTTAGAAATATGTAAAGTTTGTGGACATGGTAACTAAATCTTCTTATGCAAAACTTATTTTATTCAACAGATGTCTTAGTTATTATCAGACTGAGCTAGCAAAGCAGTTTTGTGTTTATATGAGTGGTATTAAAGTTAGAAATCGTCTCTGCTGTTACATCATTGGTAAGAATCGGTCAACTTGATGATGCAAGTGCTGCTATTGTGCTGTATGTAACAGAAGTTAGCCATCCGCGTGGTGATGGCAACAGACACATGCAGCCAATTTAGTTAAACATTACATCTCAAAAGTGATTCTGTTTGTCAGAAAATAAAATAATCACAATTACCAAGAAACATCAGCCAGATAAATGTTGAAATATGACATCAAAGCTGAACATTAACTGAAACCCAGCTATCCCCAGAGTGAAGTGATTGTGTGAAGTAGCCTCGTTCTCTCTGTTATGTATCACTTTTTATATGGCCACACCAAGCAATCAGATAAAAATACGCTTTTATTATTTCAATGTGGCATGTTTGAAATTGGCCAGATCGACAAAGACACAATAAAAGATTTTTCAGTTATTTTAATTTTTGGATGACGCAGGTCGGTTTGGTGGGGCAGCCAGAGCATTTTGGGGGGCATTGACCCCCCGTGCCATGCCTAGAACTGGCCCTGCCAATTACACACAAATCAAACCAGGCGCTTAAACCCTTACGTCATTGTGTCCACAGGTTCTACAAAGGGACGGTACCTCGGCTCGGTCGTGTGTGCTTGGATGTAGCGATAGTCTTTGTCATCTACGAGGAGGTGGTCAAACTACTCAACGGTGTGTGGAAGACTCAATAAACTGACCAGACAGCGAGGGAAGCACAGTCCAGTGCCTCATGATACATACAACTGAAAACCTCTGAAGCTCTCTGCGTTGCCCCATGATGGAAACTTGACCAGCTGTCAACATGATGCTTAAAATTAATTTTAGCAGGAGTTTGCCCTGAACAAGGTGTTTATGATGGAAGAAGCAGCTTATTCTGTAATCTCTCCTCCTACTCTCTAGTGATCATATTTAGGGAGGATAGTCATTTCATTTCAAAAGGATGAAAAGCTCAGATTGAATGCAGTCGATGATGTGTAGATGCATTAATTTATGCAGTTGACCAAACTTTAGTTTATGTAGAAAGTTACTATTAACCAAAGGTTGAGAGAAACTTGAGTAGGTTTTTAAAAAGGGATATTACGTCTAATGTCAAATGTTTTCGCTTTCTATGACTTGGCAGCGTACATGTTGTAGAGTGAACGTCACTGAAACCATAAACGTGTCTTGATTCACTGAGTACTTACTATACTGAGCTACAAACAGAATCCATACTGGACACAGCTGTGCTCTGCAGTGCTACATCTCGTCCGTGCAGTATCTCAACACATCTAGGTGTTGTAGTCGCTTACATGACTGTGCATGTGGTGTCGTCACACTTGAGCATTCACAGTATTTCCTCGCTGTGTTCTTGGTGATGATCTTTAGATGCTGTTCATTGTGTATTTTGTGGCCGCTGCTGACTACAGAGTATGGCTGCATGAACCTAGATGTGGCATCTTTCCTGTTACACAGTGACAGTAATCACAGGCTTATTGCAGGCTACGTGAGCTGGTCTGCAGTCAGAATCTCTCCTGGTTCTTTGACTTGAGTTGGTGTGATCAAAGTTATTCATTAAGCACAATATGTAGGAAATAAATCCATACGTAGAAGTTTTCACATGCAGATAAGGAGGTAGTGAGCTCATGGTTATTTTTGGAAAATGACAGAAACGGTTTGTGGTTCAGTCCTCTGCAGCTGCATGTGACATTTTACAAGATGTTTAAGGCCAATTAACTCAAGTTTGATGTATGATACTTCTACCAAGAGGTAAATTTAAAAAGTGAGTTTACTCCAGTCCAGATTAAAATACGTTATGTGACTTCTCCAAGCCATATGACTTTAGTGTTTTGTGTGTAAAGCAGTTTGTTCAGATATTCTGTCACTTTCAGATTCTTTAAGTTTACCTCAGACTAACTTGCTTCACCATGTTTGAACGCCCACATCCGACTGTTCTTTGAATGCAACATATTGTTTACATTACGAACCCGACCTGGGAGGAGTGGATGTCACAGGCTCAGTAATGACACAGGTGACTTGTATTAAAAGAGTGAGGCTTAACATAGTGGCTCCGCACAACCTTGCACAGAAGCCTTTGATGCATCTTTGCCACTCTATTGAAGCAAAGTCTAATCATTGTCGATAGTAGCAAATCTTTATTACACTGTAGCCCAAGAGTAACAGTTTGTTTAAATTTAATTTCTGTTTCCATGAACTAAAACACATTTATACTGTACAGACTTTATATGTTTTTTTTGCATCTCTGCTTTTATAAACAGCATGTGTATCTGTTCTTAAAGCAAATCAGAATTGGTGTCATTCACATTTCACAAGATCCAGTTGAATAAACAGGAGTCTTGGCAACATTTAAAGGTCAACATTGTGTTTCAGAAAATCTCATCTAATGCTGAAATGCCAAAATAAATTTAAAAAAATGGTAAAAAAATAACTGGTCCACATCTTATTTATTGACATGAGTGGTGGAAACACTGAATGACACTTGAACATCAGCAAAACTACTATAATCATTCAGGTAAGTCAATATATTAAGTAGATTAATGTAATAGGATATGTCAGAAGAGGAAATGCTGGTTTGGTACGCAGGGACATTCATATACCTTTTCTAACAGATATAGTAATTAAGTAGAAAAGATAGAAACTTCAACTGAAATATTTATGAGACAGAAATTATTATATTTGATGTAAACTGCATGTCAACTTAACTGAAATCACTCAGCCAATCTACATAGGTCCACAAAAACAGAACATGAATATTTCACTATGATGGTGAGGAAGACTACCTCAGACAGTTCAGGGTTGAAGAGCCATGGTGTCAGTGCAGCAGCATCAGAAAAATGAGCAGGTTAAGGCTTTGCTGACTACAGGACAGAGAAGATTAAAGGCTAGAAGAGTGGGGTAAGTACCACAGGCATTAGTATCACAGACGGGGTATTAGTGCTCCCACCTGTTACCTATATACGGTAATTCATCGATAAAGCTTGAGGAGAGGCAGGCTGTTGAGAAATCCAATAAGATTTTTTATGATTTACCAGTTAAATTTTTTTTTTTTTCTAAACGTATGCACGTCCCTCTGCTGCTTCTGTCCTTCTCGCATCATAAGTATTTATTCATAAAAACATTACCTCACTTGCCTTTCATATATATGGCCAGCACACTGTACGCCTTATAAACATGTACATACCTGGACCCTAAAGTGTGCACACATTTTACAATTTCCAGTACTGAACTTTTTTTTTTACTTGACATTAATGGATGGATCTTCTGGTGATCATAACCTGCATTTCACATTCACATTTAGCTGGCCACTGACAGTATTATGTGGGTTTCATTCCTGTAAAGGTCATTTGCATCATGACTCGAGTTCCTTGATACAATGCCACTGTTGACAGACGGTGCAATACAGCCACATGGGGGTGGTGGGGGGTTGGGTAACCACTCGCCATTCTGGCTTCAGCCGTCAGGGGGCGCACATGATCCGGCCCTGAAATCCTCAGCCTTTGAAAAGGGAACAGAGGTGCGGCTATCTCCTCCATCTGAAAATACACAACAGAGGGACAAGAGGTAAGCCGTACAAAACAAGTGATATCTGATAAAACAAAAAGGGAAAACGGCTTCTTTTTGTCACACTCACATCCGAAGACATTTGTCTTTTCCACCACTGGCCACCCTTTGTCCATCAGGACTCCAGTCCACTGCATACACCTAAACATGAGAGCATGGGTGACAAAGCATTAAAAAAAAAAAACACAATTTTTTTTAACTTATAAATCCATGGCTATTTAACATATATATAATTTGAAAATTTTGTTGGTTTGAAGTGTATCCTTGTAACGTATGAAAGATGAAGAACGAGCATTTTTGGCCACTTCAGAAGACAATGTACATCTATGTATTTGTACAAAGAACAATATAAAAAAATAAAGCTAATTGCTGCCATTTGAGTTGTGATTTCTGAATTCACAAAGAGCATTTAAATATGCCATTGTGTGCTGGTACCCATGTATTTTTCAGATAATGAGGAGCATTGAATACACCATTAAATTCCTCTTCCTGTGTCAAAGTGACACAACCAGCAGTAGGATGACAGGCATCACATTGTAAATGAGATCAAAATGACACATGGACATGTCGCAGTTTTTAATTTTTTTTTTTTTTTTTTTTTAAAACAACTTTAGTATTAAGAGTATCCTTGTTACTTATGACAGATGATGTTTTATTGTCTACTTCATCTTCTGAGTGTAATAATATGTATTACACTGAAAAAAGGGTACCTGTTTTGGCCATTTGCACAAAAATTTCTGGATTCACAAGGTGCACTTGAATGTGCCATCAAAGTCTGTTCCCACCTCCATGTTTCTCAGCACAAAAATGATTAAACTTCAGACATTAAAAGGAACGCTGAATACAAAGTCTCTTCTCTTACATGTTAATCTCAGACACAAACAGAATTAATTTCTTCTACATGACTGGTAGTTGGATCTATCCATTTCAAGTAAAAATGTCCAAAGTTTAGAATTTTTACGGACATAAATGCAATCGTGATCCAGTGTTGAGACCCTAACATAACCAGATGATGAATATGTGAAAAGTGAGAGGAATCTTAATAGCAAACTAAGGTACGTTTTATGGCAGAATGCAATCTCAAATGTAGGCAGGACTATGGGGGATGCAAACAGTAACTTCCAAAATCATAACCCGAGGCAATAAATGCTGAAAATATAATAAGAAAGTGGGCATCTACATGTCTTATGGGATGCTATGATATTGTGTTTTGGGAAAGATGTGCTTAAAATCACTGACAAATGACCAAAATAACCACTACCAAATACATTTTCATGGGGGTGAAACACTCTTTTGTAACTCTGATTGCCAAAGTAAACCATGGACAAATCAAATGTAACAGAATTTTATGGCACAGGGTAAAGGTGCAACATTTTCAAGGAAATTTTGGACATCCAGTTTTTATTCTTCCCCCATTTCTCTCTTTTACCTTTTGGGCAGGTATCCATTTCGTGTTGTATAATATTTCTATTGGGCATTTCTATTACTACAACATTACATGACAAAAAGAGTCAGATAATTATTTGAAGAGAAAAGAACATTACAACACAAAAATAAAGCATCTTTTCATCTTCTCTGTTCTGAACCCTTTCTCACCTCATCAGCATGACCAGGCAGGTCCATGTTAAGTTTGCCGGTTTTAACATCCCAAACTTTGAGCGTGCTGTCGCTGCTGCCGCTGACCAGTAGCCTGCTGTCTGCAGACCACGCCACTTGATACACAGATGCCACATGTCCACGCAGGGACATCAAATATCTGCAGGCAGGTAGACAGTTACAGAGCAGAGGGAACAAATATTAGCTTAGATCACCATCATCTGGAGAACAGCGGTATTACATGCAAATTCTTACAGTGCACCTGTACTGGTCATGCTTATGACATTAATTGCGTTTTGTGTATTACTTATAAGCAAGAGGCACAAAGTCAGTAAAAAAAAAAAAAAAAAAAAAAAAACACCATAAATGTACCACACTGGACCTTTTTATTACATGAATTACATGCAGGGGCAGAACCTATGAGGAGCAGCCATTGCCAGCCAGAAGTGACATACCCTCGTTGCTTCCAGGTGATGGAGTGTGAATAAACAAGCAGATGTCAGTGAGTGAGATTAAGTGGAAAGGACACATTCGTGCTTGTTGCACTCCGCCATTGTTCTAGGGAGGTGACCCAGCACTGGCCGATAATGTGTCATCTTAGACTGGTGTCTGCTGCATAGGATCAGTGACAAGTCCATCGCAGCCCAGGTAATTGGACAATACGAGTGTGTGTCATTCCCAGTGCTGGAACAGCCCGTGAAGGAGGCAACATGTCACTGACCATGCCTGACTGACGGAGCAGTGACTTAGTACTCACACGTATTTGACAAGAGGCTATGATGAAAGTTACCCAACAACCACTAGTATTATACATGATCTTCTGAAGTAGCTTGCAATGAAAATTCACTCCAGGTACCCTTTAAAAGCTCTCTTGTTGGTGTAAGCTTCTAGATTCTTACTTTCCCGTGCGTCCATCCCAGATTTTAATGGACTTGTCAAATGACGCTGAGGCAAGAAGTCTGGTGTCTGGAGAGAAGAGCACTTCATTGACAAGAGCGCTGTGACCTGTCATTCTGGCCAGAGGTTTCTTATCCTCTGCAGGGTTCCACAAAAACAGGGTGAAGTCATCTGAGCCGGACACCAAGCGCTCCGGGGCTGAACCCTGCCAAATGAGTAAAAGCTATGAAGGGTCAAAGAGTCATACACTGGCAAATATATTTTAAAAGACACCAAATAGTACTTACTCTAACTTTATTATATCTCTGCAAGGCTTTCTCCTTCAGCTCTTCCACTAGAAGGTTAAAGATGAAGTGACTTTATTTCTCAAACAATCCATCAAATTAAATGACACTTTTCATTTATTTCCACAAGAAAGAAATGTCAGTGGGACTCACATGATCCTGTGAGGTCTTGAGGGTTGACAGTTGCAGTTGCAGGTTCAAAGGCTCCAGTACGGAGAACATAGTCTGTGCTGAGAGCCAGGGTGTTCACCCAGTGGGCGTGTCCATGCAGAGTCCTGCACTGAACACCCTGCACCCACACAAACAAACAAATGCATGTTAAGTCCTGCAACACTGCAGATGTCACATTACAGGATCACAACCACACACTTACATCTTTGGCTCTCCAAACTTTGACAGTTCTGTCCTGGGATGAAGTGTAGAGGAGTCCATCTCCTCCCCACTTCACGCAGGTGACTGAATGAGTGTGTCCTGTCAGGATCTTCTCACAGCGTCCTAACACAGTGTCCCAAATACGCACTGAACCATCCTTAGAGCTGCTGACCAGGTACCGACACTCTGGGTTACTGAAAGAAATAGAGGGAACCATCCATCAGGAAGAACCACTAGCACAATGTGGCTAAATTTTGAACAATATATTCACTATACAGCAATATTTTAGTACAAGTCAGTAAACACAAAAATTGTTTAAGGTATGTGACAAAAATAAGCTATGATAAGGACCTGAAACCTTTGGTATTGGCAGAAGAGATGTAATTTCACCGATGGCACTTGCCAGTCTGTATCTGTTGTGTTACATATTGAATATTGTTGAAAAATTTGTGCGACTGAATTTGCAGTCATTCAAAGACCTTAAAGGCTACTAAATAACAACTATGTGGATTTATTTGTTTCCTTGCCACAAAAAGGGAATGAAAATGACAACAAAACAATTACTGAAAACATGATTAATTCATGTTGGTGCAACCATACTTGCTTCTACTAGTTCTTTACTGTTAGTTCACAAGTAAACTGTGTTCAGGCTGCAAGTGAATAAGACTTTGTGAATATTAAAGGCTTTAGATTTTTTAATGAATGTTCATGTTCATGCAGGTCCTTGTTCTTTTTCATACTTTACTGCAACATAGTCTGTTTGATTTAGTAGAAAGTAATCACATGATTTGGAAGCTTACAGATGAAGAGGTTCCCAGCAAAGCCAGGTGATCCACTTGGTGTGTCCTGTCAGAGTCTTGCCCATCTGCTTCCCCGTCACTGGATCCCACAGAAAAATCTGCAGACAATAAAACAGATGAACGTGGGAAACAGATTTAAATGATAGACCAGTTGTACTGTAAGCATTAGAAAAGTATTACAAACATACCTGACTGTTCTTGCAGCCTGATGCCAGCTTTTTGCCATCAGGTGACCAGGCAATACTCAAAACCCAATGTGTGTGTCCTTAAATAGAACAGACCAGTATCAGATCTAATTACTTTCTTTATGAACTGCAAATCACACAGCCTTTTTTTAACTGATTTCAAACCTTTATACCTTTAGCAGTGTGGTGAGGTGTCTCAGTCATCAAGTCCCAGAAGCGGACGGTGGTATCACCTGAACCACTGGCCAAATATCTAAAAAAAACCAAAACAAAAACATCAACAAATAAATCAGGACACAAGCGCATCTTTCAGTTTATTTTAACACTTTCTCACCACAAGTAGACAGAAAGAATGCACTTTTATTTTTGGTCAGTTACTCACTTGCCAGTGGGGCTGAAGGCAGTAGAGATTACAGCCTCAGTGTGTCCCTGTAACGTGCTGGTACAGCGGGCCACAGCACGGACCTTGAACACAGCCAGAGGCTGGTAGACCACTGGCAGGACCTGTTCTGTCTCAACCCCAAGAGTTTTCACACACAACCCCAGACTGGACACCACCTCTGCCTCCCCACGCACAAAAAATGCCAAAGGGACTGGTTCCTCCTGCAGCATGTAACAGACCAGTGCATATTTGCTGGTTATGGAGTTGAAGATTTCAGATTGTATCACACAGTTTAACTTGAATAACTACTGTATCATTGGACCCCAGTAGCTTGGAAAATAATAATTAAATCACCTGTCATACTCTAGTTATGTTAAAAATAATAGCGCATCCAATTACTTTTTGATATTCCCTTTCTGGACGACTAACTGTTTTCAGAGTGCAACATCAGGTGCTCTTAATGAATGCTACAAGTTTTTGTTGTCAGTTTAAATACAGCTCATTTCCTTAGTAAACTTATAGAAAGGAAATTTGTCTTTTGCCATATATTTCCTTTCTGTATTTGATCATTTCATGAACATACACAACACTACAATATAGATACAATACAATATATAACTAGCACACAACCTCATTAGAAATACAAACCAATACTTTTCGTGATTGAAAGGTGCAGTAAGAACAGAATTCTTATTTCACGTCTGCCCATTACTAGAACACAAAAATGAAACAAAAACGTCCTACATCCTCATCTACATCCTTAATTACATAAAGACAGAGCAAAAAAATATCCCTTATAAGTTAATCTACAAGATCAGATTTCTAACGAGTTGTACCAAAGAAACCCCAATGGCTTGAAGTTACATTTATGACAAATACTGACTCTCTCCTTTGTCACAGTGCTATAATAATTATCAACACTGTAATGAAAAAGAACAGAAACACGTGTGAACTGTTGATATGACCATAACAGTTACTGAAAATCTCCTTTTGACTATAACCATGTGTCACGTTCAAAGATGATGTTTAATTTATTCATTATTATATTGGATTCATTGGTGAATGCTATTTCAAACAGTTTGAAACTGATATATTAGACCCATATATGGAATTATTACAGTTTTATCACGTCTGTCATGATCATTAAACAGGCAGCTCATACCTTTTGAAGCAGTGCATTGCAGACCAGTTGCAGTTTATCCACGGTAATGTCCAGAGGCACATCAAAAGGTGTACCCAAAACTGCTCCATCCTCATCCTGAAACTGGATCAAAAGCCGCTCCACGTCCTCAGTTGACATACTGTTAGTGACTTGATCCAAAACTTTCAAAAAGGTATCTATAATCAGGTGGGGGATGTACAAGTATTATATTTATTTACCTACATTACACGATCCTGTCAATAATGCCACTGGTTTCCTTTTGAAATGGCTATTACTGTCTTCGAAGAATATAAACATATGCTGATGTATGAAAGTTTGACGATGCAAACCCATTCTGTAGTCCAGTTGACAGTTCGACCACAAGTAATGCACCTTTTGCTATTAGCTAACACTAACTCAAGCAGCTAGCCACAAGTCAGACTGTTACTAGAATAACAGAAAAAAGAATCAGAAGACAAATTTAGATTTGGACCAAAAAGTTTCACTAAACATGTCCTACCTGACCCTTTATTGTTAGTTAGCCTGTGTAAACCATATGATGTAAACCAGTAAAGCTAACGCTACCTAAGCTAGCCTGCTTTAGCTTATTAGTCATTTAGTTAACTTCTCTTACCAGCGGTGACAGGATAGTATACAAACGTCACTACTTTAAACACATTCGTACAATATTATACTACGTTTTACTGTAACATAAATTAGGTTTACCTTAAGTAAAAAGGCGACGCTTTAAAGACTCCACGTGTGTATGACCAAATACACGGCACAGTAAAGATGGCCAAGTATAGTTGATGCTGAGGGACGGATGTGCGCAAAGAATTATGGGAGCTTAAATCACGCAAGGGAGGGACAATTCCGTGTCCTTTATGAGGTCTCGTTAGTAATCTTTACTGCGTTGTATTTCTGTTTGCGCATGTACATTCAGGTATACGTCAACAAAAATAGGCAATGTATAATAATAATAATAATAATAATAATAATAATAATAGTAGTAGTAGTAGTAGTAGTAATAAAAATAAAGCAACAAAATATAATAGAGTTTATTAAGTATTTATAGCAACATACTTACAAATGGAGAAAAAAGCCAAGCCAAGAGCAAGTTACATAAGCAATTTATTCAGATCTGGTCACACTTAAATCCATGTATTGAATCTGACATATCATTTGGTTATGATTTGGTCTGAAACATTTGATTTTTTTCATTGTTTTATAAAGCATTGTAAAATTCAACACACCTCAGTCTATTAACATCCACCTGTACCATTAAAAGCAATGACAGAAATGTATTTATGCATATTTTATTCAGTATTATTATCCCTAAATGACTTTTAGCAAATATGTTGTGTAAACAATCAATAGTATGCAAATCATTAAATGCATCATTGAGGACAGAGACAGTACACCTGCAAACACCTTCCTTGACATCCTCTATACAGACAACAATTAGCCTATCTTTCTTATGTACGTTTCTTTCTTAATTTTTTTTTTGTTTGTACATGTATATGCATCTGCAGCAGATAAAATGAATTCTCAAAATATTCTATTAATCCAAAGTTATGTCTTTGTTTTTCAGGAACAAAACTTAGCCACACTTTTGTCTTAAAGCACTGTAGTTTGTTTTGGTATTTTTGACTCTTGTATTTTCTGCTTTTCAATCACTCTAATAGGCTAAAAAACATGTGGATATTCTAGAATGAGATAAACTTTTTTATAACCCAAAAATATTTGGGTTATAAAAAAATGAAATAAAAATTCAGATGAGAAGAGCTCTGAGTTAAGAAAGGCAAAGCTGGAGCCACAGTGATTTGTCACTGTGGTGGCACAGAGTGGTGGCTATTATTTTCATGCCTGATTCTAACAAGTCCATGGATTTGATCTTGGGAAAATTGATGGGACAGAAACAATTCTTGGATTCTGCAGGGAACAAGGATAAAATGTGACACCTTTGCTGCAGCAAATTCATTTTATTTGTTGAGTCCATTGACATTCTCAGGAACGAGGCCCTCCATGACAGCACGCTTTGACTCCAGAATCTGCAAGATCAAAACAGGGGTGAGATCCGCAATCTAATTAGTTCACTTCCATGCACATTTTCTTGTCTGAACAGTAATTATACTGAGTTTTAGTGGGTGAGTTGATGTACAGCTAGGCTTAAATAAATAAACTTAATTAAATAAATCAGTGGTTATACATATTTCCTTTTGTGTTGAATTTTAAGAATTTTAAGATCAAGTCTTTCCATCTTATTTTGGTTCAACCACTTCACGATAGTTTGTGTAATACTAAACATGTATACTGAAACCGCTAAGAAAAATGCTTCTTCACTACTTCATAAAGAAATATAACACAACTGTACATACTGACCTGGAAGTTAGCACTGAAACCGATGATGCTCTGCATGTTTGTACTGTAGTAACCCAACACATACTGTCCACCCAGCAGAGGGATGTCATCTTTATCCACAGTCAACTACAGACAAAATGCACATCTTAATGTAGCACAAATTCACAAATATTTTTTTTTTCCGAAAACTAAAAAAATGTGTTGTATCTACCTTACCTGAATAACTTCATTAGTTTCTGGTAGATCATCCTCTCTAACCCAAACAAATGTTTCATAATCAGATGGACTCTTGAATCCCACCTGCAGAACATAAGCCCCATGACTTCAAATGTGAACATTAAGGTGTATTCTTTCACTAGCCTGTATTTTCCTCTACGCCTCCGTCAGTACCTTGTAAAGGCCAATCCAGTCCCATGTGGAGGACATGAAATCCTCCTGGACAGTGTAGTTAAGAAGTGCATCCTGGTCAGCGCTCCATACGCCCTCAGGAGACACGTGAACCAGGGGAGTGTCAAAGCACTTTCTCAGCTGTATGAAACAAGCAAAAAAGTGAATAAGGAGCTTTATGCAGGGGTTGGAAAATTTCCTTCATATTCAGCTGTTACTACAAATTTCATTAACTAGCTTTTTATTTATTAAGTTCAAATAAAAAATGTTAATGTTAGTTTGTTCCCACCTCCACACTGAAGGTTGCAATGACAGGTTTGTGATCACTGACTCCGTAGGTCATGTCACTGGTGTATTTGTCCTGAGTGACTATGATTGGATAGTCATCATATCCATCATCACCAGAAGTCGATGACCTCTCATCGTCATCCTCTGATGGTGGGCTTTTAGGTTTGATGCGCCACAGGATTCGATCTGTCCAGGCAGGTTTCCTTTTCTTTCCACTGAAAGAAGAAGAATGTAGAGAATGTAAATTACTTATAGATTAAGATATAGATCACTTGTCTCTTACAGTAATCTATGTGTGTCAGGTGAGAAGGATAGGCAAAGAATCAGCTTCTGCTTCTGGCCTCTTCCTTTTTTTGGTTTTTGTGCTTATTGTGTTTGTTGTACTGTGTGCGGTGATGACTGTACAAACCAAAAATAAACCATTCATTCATTCATTCATTCATTCATTCATTCATTCATTCATTCATTCATTCATTCATTCATACCTCAGAACTGTTGGCAGTGAAATATGTAGTACCTCAGGGCTCATTGCTTGGCACATTGCCTTTCTCTTTTTACATTTTACATCTTGGTCAAATTAGTCTTTGAAATACAACTGACTTGATTAAGTTATGTTTCTTTTCATATCTTTTTCTGCCAACTTTTAAATATAATTCTGATATTCACATGTAAAAAACAAAGAATTTACAATGATTTAAGAACTATTGTTGGTTATATTATTATTATTATTAATAATAATAATTTATTTATGTATTTATTTATTTATTTATTTTTATTACTATTATTATTACTATTACTACTACTACTACTACTACTACTTCTACTACTACTACTACTAACAATAATAATGATAATAATAATTTATTTATTAGTATTATTGGTCATTTTATTTCTATGCTCTGAAGTTGTTATCATTGTGTTATTTTTTCAGTTCTGGCAGTAATTAATAATGGTTTTGAGGGATATTTGTTAGTTAATGGCCCAACAGTTCTAAAATGTGGTCCATAAATGCTTTTTATTGACTAATAAAAACCAAAATGTCTTCTTAATATACAATATATGTTGATAATCAAATGATAGAGGTAAATGACCAAATGATAGGTAGGCTGAGAAACACCAACTAAAAATGTATGTTTCACTCATAAAATAATTTTTGTAGATTTTCCAACCTTTTTTTCAACATTATGTTATACGTGCAAACAAAGGTGCATAAACTATCGCATGCAAGCATGCTGTTAGAACAAACAAAACAGACACACACAGGAGAGAGGAGTCATTAACAGAGAGCTATAACCAACATGCTAATGAGAGACATTCAGCACTTACAGGAATGTACAATACCATTTATTATGGTATTGAATCACTATAAAAAGCAATACATGCATTATGTTGGAACAAACTAGGGTTCTGGGTGCTGGGGGCCGGTGGGAAAGGTCTAATGAATTAACCAATTTTATTTGGAATTCATTACATTGTGTCTTATCAGTGTCTCCAGCTGTTTTCATATTATAGGTTGTATGAATATGACCTACAAGGTGCAGATTTCACAGTATAGAGCCCTCATTCTTATCTATGGAGACACCAACCTTGGCGGGTCTAGCTCCCTGTACCAGGCCCCAAACCAGACAGAGAGCAGCCCCCAGGTGAGGGAAGTTAGGAGGAAGAAGAGGGTGGTGCTGCAGCGCTGTAGGGGCCTGGGTCTGTACATGGTTAGAGGCAGCGCCACAGTGCTCTTTCTGAGAGAGACACATACATGGTGCTAGTGTCAAGAATCCTCATTTCATATGCACTGCTTTTCCTGATTTGCTATACAGCTGGAGATGCATTAGTTTTATGGGTGTTTCTATGTGGTGGAAATAACATTGGGGAAACGGACATATGGTGCACTGACTATTTAAAAGACAGTGTGGAACATGAAATACAAAAAAAAAATACAAAAACATGGTCTTACTTAAAACCCAACCATGTCTTCGGAGCGCTGTGCAAAATTCAAATGGATACAAGAGGATAGTTGAAGACGTTTGGTACATGTTCAGGAAATATGCTACATAGACTGCTACAGTTTGCTTTTAAGGACACATTACCTGGTGTCGTAGGTGTCAGAGTTCCGGTCAAACTTGTAGGTGGGTTTGAAATTTAATGGCCCTTCATCAAATTCCTGGAGGAAAGGCTCCTTGCTCTTCATCATAGTGAGCTGTAGGAGCATTCATTGAATTAGTAAGTAGGTGTTAACGTTGATATTTTACATACATATTTGGATTTTGTCATATTACCTGGTCTTTGTTCCACAGCAAATTGAGACGTCCACTATTGATGGATGAGCGGAGGAAGTGCAAGCCGTGGTCTGCAATACGGAAGTTCAGGTCTCCAAACCAAAACACAACCCTACGGGTAAAGGATTATGTTTCGTAATACCTTCTGTATACAAGTGTCAGGGCAGAGATTAACTTTTTAAAAACATTTCTTGCTTTTATGTAATATCATCCTTTTCTTTTAGTCCTTTTAATCTGTGGATCTTATTTTATTATGGAAAGTAATCTTTTGTTGCTTTTATTCATTGTTTCCTTTTATTAACTTCACCATTGTGATGTGATTTTTTTTTGCACGTCTGTCTTGTTTTGTAATGTATGTTGTTTAGTGTATTCTTTGACTCCTTCTTTTAACTTTAACTTAATTGTACCTAAAACTCTCTTGCTTTAATTTCACATATTGCTATTATCTCATCTCATCTCACCTCATACTGTTGTTTAAGTGTTAATTTCAAAGGTGCTACAAAAATAATGTCTACTCACTTGTGATCCAGAACATGAGGGGTGTCAGCATGGTCAAAGTCTTGCGTGTCCAGGATGTACTCGAACTCATCAACTCGCTGCAGAGCGTTGTTCATGTGAGCTGCCAAGTGGCAGTTTACGAAACAGACCATGTGGCCATAAAAGGAAAAACGTACTGATACTCCCCCTTTGTTACCCTGGATTTATAAAAATGCAAGAGAAAAAATGTAAAGCAAAGAGAAAAAGTTTAAAAGACATTTTACAGCCAATCAGAAAGTAAAGAATGTGTAACTCTTTTACCAATAATAATAAAAAATTGTATTTCTTTCAATCATGTCTCACTTTTATGTTACAGAGTGTATTCACATTATAATATTTTTTTTTTTTTTTGGTATACTGATCGGTCTATTTCTCTTGTAAGTCTTCACTCCTTTGTACCACACCAGTTGTGTCACTCAGTGTTCTTTGTTTGTGATTTCATTCTGTTGAGCACATTCCACTAAACAAATACAAAAGGCCTTTTATGAGATGTTTAAACTGTACAGCATCTTATGCCAAAGACATTCCTGGTGTGCAGTATTTCACATGGTTTGTCTCAAAACAGTATTTTACATTACGAATTCCTACCCAGTAGCCAAAGATGCCAGTGCGGGTGTAGGTGCTCTGGATATTTCTGATGAATGGGAGGTGAACTTGTTTAGCAAAAATCAGGAGCAACAAACCCTGCATCCTCACTGATGTGACCTAGACAGAGACATACAGAGAGATTTAGCAACTAAAAAATAAAAATCTGGAAGATGCAATGTTTCAGAGATTTTACATTTCTTTTTTTAATTTATGTCAAGTATTCAGGTGGCTGTCCACTCATATTGTACGTTATATAAGCGAACATCACATCCTTTACCTTGACAAATCCACGAGGTGCCAGTGTATCCATGAAGACATGACTCCAGGAATCCTCAACTATTAAGTCTGAGATGAACCTCACTGGAGTGGCATTCACCTCCTGCAGACTAACCCACAAATCAACAAACAGCATTATTTTTTTCTTACAAAATTAGTTTAAAATTAACTTAAATTCTTCAGTCTGGTTGCATTTTATTTTCTGGTTCTAACCCGATAACGTAGAGGTCGGTGGGAGGCTGGACGTCCAGTTGGAGCAGTGAGGTGATATCTTCAGGAGGCTCGGCTGTGGCCACATTCCATGTTACCATGTACAGCCTGTCAGTGTTTTGTAAAAACAAGAATCAACCAGAGAGATAGTAAAAGACAGACAAAACATTGATAAATATAAGCTACATTCTCAAGGTTACACTCTCAGGGTTATATTCCTTATTCCTTACTGATTAAAACTTTAATGAAAAAGCAAACATTTTTAATCTTAGTTGCCACATTTGAGCTCCTGCATCCTACTTTGCCATTTGAAGAGTCCACTCTATTGCAGCATTTCATGGCTTGATTGTGCCCTTAGATACTGAAAAAAATATTCATTGAAACAAAGGTATACGGCATACAAAAATGAACTTAAATAACCTCTTTATAT
>JAPQRP010000008.1:8660146-8676252 GCA_037367295.1 Apogon hyalosoma
TATATATATATGTTACTCTGACCAAGATGAGATGAATTATAAAGACATAATAATGAAAACCTTGTGTTAATGTTTCCTTCTCCACTGTTCTCTGTGACAACACCAATTATAGAGAAGCCTACATTTCCCTTGCATGTGTATGCATGAGTAAGCATATGCACGCAACAACCTGAATGCATCTGTGGCAATAAAGCGCCCACAGAGTTGAAATGCCTCATCCAGCGTGCGAGACACTTCCTCGCTGGCTTCATCGTCAGAGCTCATGTCCTCGATGCAGGTGAGCAGCTGGGCGACCCGCTGGCGGAGGAGTATCTTCGACCTTGAGCCTGAACTACTCACGCTGTCTGAGCGCATACGGAAAGTATCCCCTAAAAAATCCATCTTTGGAGCTTGTGGAGTGAAAAAAAAGGTCTTTGGAGTTTTCCTAAGTGAAGTGAGGACAGTTTTCTAGACAATTAAACAATTAAAGAAAAAGAAAAAGATGCAGCACTGTGAAGGCAAACAAGTTAAATCCACCATTTGGAATGATCCTCAAACTCTTGCTGTTGGTTTATTTGCAGCCATTTGATCCATGAGGTCTCACTTTGCTCAGGTCTGTGGAAGTAACATGAATTGACTCCAGGTTGGGAACTCTCCACATATGTTTCAGACAGCTCCTGTTTTACATCCTTTAAACATGCCAGGATAAAAACCTGAACAGCCCAAGATGAAGAGAGGCTGTGTTGATGAAGTCCTTTCTATGGCAGCAGAGTCCTGTGCACTCATGCAGCGATGGAGCGAAAGATTGCCAGAGCAGTGGGGGTGACTCTGGAATGCGGGCAAGATCAAGTCTGATTTGGACTATAATCACAGGCAGGCGACAGACATGTGAATGTATGTGCTCTGGAGTGAGTGTGTGCTGTAAAGAGAAGAAAGACATAAAAACTGCCCCCCTTTTAGTGACTATTTTTGCAGCACTTGAGTAACTTCAGATCAGTAAGAGGTTTATGACCAGCATCAGCTGAGTCTGCCAAACAAAGCATGTAACCTCGCAATTACAGCCATGTATTAGTGAGGGGACAACACACACACAATAGCATTAGCTTCTTTTGGCCTCAATCCATTTTCTCCTCATATAGGTGAAAGGTTATCTGTGTAAACACCCCAAAGAAATGTGGCTATGATACAAATCTTTAATTATTTTGTTGTTTTTAATGAACGGTATCATTAACTGTTGACAAATTACTGACTATTACAGCACATAATGACTATAAACTGTATAATCTATAGTTACAAGACTTCTATGCACAAACTGTAGGGCATAATCCCTTTAAAATGCTATTACATTTTCATAATACTGCTTTGAGTTTTGTTTGAGCAACTGATTAATATTAGACTTCTATGTAATGGATCTGAATGTAATCTGAAACTGTTGAAAGTATACAAACTGCATTACACTATAGATTGTGCCATTACTCATTGGATAATACCAAACACGTTTTGCAAATCTATCAGTAAACACTTACTCATACTTAATTATTAAAATATTTCTGTAATGCTAATAAGCTCAGACAAAATAAATGCCCTAAAGATATTGTTTTTTTCATCAAATAAATGTTTAAATAATAGCTAATCTACGGTGCCCCACATGTCTTTGCCACTTCATGTAACACTGTCACATGCAGAGACTTAGGGAACATTCTTGAGCAACCAAAAGTGTTAAGTGGATAACCCAAGGGTTCACTGGTTCAGTGAGAAATGATGAATAGAAGTCTATTTTAGGTATTATTACAGACTCAAAGCAGCCACAAAGCTTCTTAAGGTTGGGCAACCTAGAGCCTATTGTGGAGTCTTTCAGTGTCTCCATACATCTTTTATTTCTGTTGTTTCTTTCCTAATTCTTTTACTCCTTGCTTTTACTCTCTCTTTTTCTTCTTGTTTACCTATAAAATCTCATTTAAGTGGAATACAAGCTGCAAAAAAGAGAAGGAGGAAGGTATTGATTCTTACCTGCATTTGTCTTTCCCAACATATCGAGTTCTTCCAGCACTCATATTCTCCCCTGTGGACAAACACACCCGTATTTAAACATGCATGCTTAAACCAACTGTAAAAAAAACAAAAAAACAAAAAACAATAGATACACATAATACACATAAATGCTTCCCTCTTTTAGAGCCAGTTCACCGGGAGCACAAACCAGGGCCTAATATAACGGACAAAGCCAAACCTGGAAGCCAAACCTGAAAGTCATTTCTGAAATGGCTTTGTAATCATGTCTAATCACGGTTATTGCCATCCGTAATGAAGTGACAGCGCCCTAAAGGTCACATGTAATAACAGAAACACCTTCACAGCTATTTTAAAAACGTATTTGTAAAATTGGATCACAGGGGTCCTCACGCATGAGAGTGACGTGATTTTTTTTTTTTTTAAACCATCCCAAGTGAATAATTTCCTTCAAGCACTGGCCATTTTTAACTAAGAAAGAACTTGAGGGAAAATTGCATAAAACAGGAGTTTAACATTCATTCAAGCATAAAGCTAGGCTCTCTAACAAAAACAAAAGGAGAAAATCTCTGTCTTCAGCACCGGCCTTGCAAGAAAATTCTCTTTTTGTTAGAAACAGCTTTTGACTCTTCAGTGCACCTGCTTGGAGAATGTAAATGTGACATAAAATTCATCTAAAACCACCTCCCTCATAGATGAGCATCAAACATCAGATTAAAAACATGTGTCAGGAAATTTCAATAATATTTTTAAACCTGTGGATGAAATATGTTGAGATGTGTGTGACTGCCATTAGATGCTGGCTCCAAAAAAGCATTGACTTATACTGAACAAGTCACAGTTTATTTTTCCAGAAATCATTCCTTACATTTAGATCCTCTAGCAAGTGGTCTAATTGTCCATCTTTAAATTATTTCTCCGAGTTCAGGGCTTGGGGAAGGCTTGACTGACTGGTGAATTCAGACTTTCAGACCATCTGTTTCACACACAACACAACTGTTATGGTTAATTATTATTTATTGGTATTTATGCTATCACGGCTGTCAAATTATTTTGCCACGGACATTTTTGATTAAATTTGTCATCATTTAATGCAAAAGTGATCTAATATTTGGCAATAGCTCACCTATTACCTTTTATGCTCCACAGCTCCACCCCTTTTGTCCATATATGGTCACTTCTGGCTCCAAAAAGCCAACATTGCCACCATCAAAATGCAAAAACCTGTCTTCAAGACGCCGATCCAAAAGCCAGTTTTCAATGTCACAGTAGCTCTGTCCACTTGTTAAATACAGTCTTTGATTAATTATGCGGTGAATCGGTTATGCAACAACAACATCATTTTGTGTATGTCATATTAGTCAGGTTTGTGTCTACTACTAAATGCTCCACTGTGTTTACCTGGTAATAGCAAACCTTTTTCACTTTAAGGTGAAGAGCAGGTAACTTTATCTTGGCATAGTTTTAGCAACAAATTTAGCTTATATCAAAATTCCCACAACTTCGGATGCTGAAATAAAGCTGTAAAACTTTGACTAAAAAAAATTATTCTTTATATTTGTGATCATTTCATATCAATTAAAAATGCTCTTGCAAAAATAACTACTGCTGCTTACCAATAAAAAAAAATAGATAAATAAACAAAGAGTTAAACTTTTTGCGTGTGTGCTTCTTGTTAAGTGGACATATTTCTCCATATTGTGATTGTGTAAACAGGCTTTTGACATCAAAATCTGATTAATACAAGTAGCAGACACACTCATGCATACTAATTAAGAACCTGGATTAGATGGATTGCAAAAATATTCAATGTAATAGCCCTGAACAATGACTGTTTGTACTGTAACATTGCATTTTTTTTTTTTCCTTTGGGTAGATCTTTAAAAATTCAACAGAGCTTTTCTAAAACCCATTTTATATGAAAATTATGTTAATCCATATTGAAATGTAGTATGTGATACATATGCCCTACACATTATATAGTGATATTATAACAGCCTCTGGATATTGGCCACTGAATGAAACTGTAATAACATAACCATTGCCTGTAGTAAAAGTAAAAATGCTTGACCTATGCAATTCTTATCATTTCTCATTGGTTTCAATTATGCATAAAATATTTTCACTTAGTGGTCAGTGTCAAATAACGCTGTTATTAGACACCTTAGTGAGTTTTAGACAGTATTTTTTGCATTAAGATAATTTTTAACTCACGTTTAAAGATGTGTGTGACTTCACACTTCAATTAACTCAAAAATAGTCAGACTGTGAGACTCTTATCAAAGTGTCTGCTGAGAATAAAATCCCTATCCTCCATTCATCACAGTACCTGTCTCTGTGGGTCTCTGTCTTTCTTGTGGTGTCCGGAAAAAGCCACAAACTCCGTTTGCACAGATGACAAAGCTCTCCAAAGGGGAGTCGAGACGCTGGATCTGTTTTCCGACAGTGAGTCCCGTTGTAACAGGTGTTGGTTGGTCTCTGCTCTCCTTCTGAGTGAAACCTGCCCCTGGACTTTAAGCGAAACATCGGATCAAGCTATTATCCCAGGTTGGTTAACAACCCAGTGAGAACGTATTATCTTATTCATGAATGGTCATGTCTGTTTATTCAATGTAACCATGACGCATGGTATTTGTTGCACCAAAGCTCCTTTTGTATGTACATAAATAATCCTTCTCTTTCTTAACAGTGTGGAATGTATATTGGGTGCCTATAGAACCTCTAGTTAAAACTTTGATTTTAGAATATGAGTCTGTGCTGTGTAATAGGGAACAAAAAGGCACTTTAATCATGAAACTCTCAGAAAGAAATACACCACACATTGGCTGAGCCTGACTGCATTGACCTGATTTGTAGACATTTATAGTCATCAGAATGTACAGAGTAAACAATAGACCGACTTTATTACCTTTGTTACCTCACCACTTTACCACATACAAGACTTTGTTGCATTATGAACAGATGGAAAAAAAAAAAAAAAAAGAGTCCCACAATCTAATATTCTAAGTGTCTTTAGTTTTGTGACACACATTCACTGTGCGATCATTTTAATAAGTTTGTGAAACGTCACATAAAGCTACTGATCCCAGACCTGACCAACTGAAGGAACCCCAGACAACAACACTGCCCCCATGGGGATGTAATGTAGGCACAAGGCATGATGGGTAAAGAGGACTTCTCACCCTGATGGGGTCATCACTCTGGAACAGCATCAGTTTGGACTCATCAGACCACATGACTTTTTTCCTTTGAAACACAATCCAATCTTTATGTTCTTTCTCAAACTGATATTTGTTCAAGAAATGAGAAGTTACTCACTGCGTTAAAGAAGCTGCTGCAAATGAAACAGATTAATCACTGCACTACTTACCACTGGAAGGATCTGAACTATTTGTTTGGTTAAATCCAGTTCTACCTTTTTTTTTGGTGACACTGTAAGTTGTCTAATAGTCTAGATGTTCACCAAATAAAAACAAAAAATAAAATATAAAATTAAGCCTTCCTCAAGTTTTCTAAGGTCACAAGTAGTTATCAGTTGTAAATTTGCTCTGATAAATAGTGGATGCTGGTAAAGGTTGGTGTTTATTTTCACACTCATCCTGTGTAGATTACTGAGGCCCAGAGTGGCATCTACATCTCACAAAATGTGTAGCGGCTCACTGTCCTGGTCTCTCTTCTACCACATAATCAGGGTTTAAAGTAATCTTTGCCATCCAAAGCCTGATTAATTTCGCCTTTCCTGCAGTGTTTTCTATGTGTGTGTGTGTGCACTGCTTGTTTTGTGACACAGTGCCTTTTTGATACACCACTGAGGGTGCCAAATTGTACACATAGGCTTTAAAAATCTGTATTGGTTTTAGCAGTGTGGTGCTGCTCAAAGCCTTTTGATTTAGTTTGTTGTCAGTTTTAGCCTTGTTTTTTCTCATGTATAAGATGCTTTAAGATGTATTGGTTCAATGAATTATTATGTTTGTTTGTCAAACATTTTAGTCATTGTTCTGATTATGTAATAAATGCAATTGCTATATGTCTAGGTGCGCTGAAACATGACTTAAGTAATAACCTGTTTATTGTAAAACCTGAAGAAATATGTATAATTTCTTGCAACATTTTGAATAATTTCTGTATTTTTCCATGTACAAACAGACAAATGACTTTCTTAAGTAAAAGGGTTTTGAGTCCAAGATTTTGCTGCCCTGTGCACACTTTATTATATTTCCTGCGTGAGCTCTAAATGCAAGTATAAATGAGCACATGAAATGCATTGCCTGGGATGTATTTATTCACATATCTCTGTAGAGCAAATGCTAATGCATCCAAAATAAGAACAGGAAGACATTCCATCACTGTCTTGGTGAGTGCCAGAAGACTATGTCCTGCCAATGGAACAGATGGAACAGCCCATACATGTATAATAGTTCTTGAATTTATTTTTCTCAGCTATCTTATGTGGAACAAATCTGACTCTTGTCTGACAACAGATTGGCGCAATACACCAATCAGCCACAACATTGTGACCACTGACAGGAGAAGTGGTAATAATATTGATTATTTCATTGCAATGACACCTTTCACTGGGTTGAATATATTATTCAACAACTGAACATTTAGTCCTTGGAGCTGATGTGTTGGGAGAAGCAAAATGAGAAACACTGGGAACTGAGTGAATTTGACCAAGTCCATATTGTATTTGGGTGTTTTTATGAAGCTGGTCCCTAAAAACAGGACAGAGGGGCTTAACATTGAAACCAGATGTTATGAAGCAAGTTTGGATGCACTTTGGGTCTATTTTATGAATACATATTTACTGAGATGAAAGAGAAACTATTTTTCAGATAAAACATATTTTTATATTATTTTTATACAAAAATCTGCATGTAACATGATAAAAAGGACATGAAAATTATGACCTACAATTTTTTTAAAAATATCTTTTTATTCTCTTACAGGTACATTTTGGAAACCAAACTCATTATGCAAGGCAGTGTTTCACAAAAATGACTGCTGTTGCAAAATCAGTTGCACTTAAAAGGACAGATTCCGTATGTAACATGAGTGGACACAATGGGTTACATATGAAACCTGGAATGAGACTGCTGATTCATGAAAAACCCACATGTCTGGATTAGAAAAAACACTAGGATCATTAAATTTAACACAGTATCTTTATTTATAGTGGTATATAAGACCATTTCAAGCCATGTTTTCCAGATCAAATGCACTGACACCTAGGTAGCTTTTCCTGTCCCAATTTTGGTCCTATTTTTGGCCCCAATATTTTATTAGAAATTCATTTATTTTGGGATGGCTCAGAGCATGAGAAATTCTTTTGCATTTATCTGAGGTAATCATTAGGTACATCCTGGGGAGGAATATGTCTAAATAAACCCAGTTTCATAGAAGCACCCATATGTGATGACTGGGTCAGAGCATCTCCACAACTGCAGGTCTTGTTGGGTGTTCCTGGTCCAAAAATGGACTAAAGAAGGACCTCTCAATCTCAAGACAATTGATCGTCAGTGGGAGGCGTTGGACAAATAAATCCGATCCATGGAGACCCACCTCTTTACTTCCAGGATTTCAGGGATCTGCTGCTCACGTCTTAGTCCAGATACCACAGCACAACTTCAGAGGTTTGGTTCAGTCTAGGGCACGGGTAAGAACTGTTTTTTGTGGAAAAAGGTGGACCTACAAAATATTAGACAGATGGTAATAATGTTCTGCTTCCATAGATACTGGATTGGCTGAGTTGTTGTTCTTTAGATACTTCTGGTAGGTAATAACCACTTTACATTGGGAATGAACAACAGGATCTGCAGATGCTCTGACCCAGTGATTTGTCCATTACAATTTCTCCCCTGTCAAAGTTGTTCAGATCCCTTCTCTTGCCTGTTTCGCTGTTTGTAACACGTCATTGGTGTTCATACTGCAACTGTACACAGGCATCTTTGTAACTTGGTGTGAATTCTGATGTGTCTCGGCTCTCCACTTGTGCTCAGATGAACCAGAAATGTGACAAAAAGTGGGTAAAATTAACCCAAGTGATAATTGCACTATCATTCCAAACATTCACATCAAACATCTGCAGTTGCTTTACTTCTTTTTATTCATTTCTTTACTTCTCCAATGTACAGTAGTGTTATTGGAAGATAAGATGACAAAAAGGCACAAATTCACAATAAAAGAAAGAAAAAACAGGAGACAATTCAACAGGAGTGAGTGAGAGAGTAAGAGAGAGAGAGAGAAAGAGAGAGATTTAACAATTTAAAAACTGCTTGGGATTGTGGAATCATTTGGTTTCATATTTTGATTATAAATTGGGGAATCTAACAACAGATATCTATGAGATTGTCTCTGTTAATGTTCTCTCACAGGCTTG
Source organism: Apogon hyalosoma (assembly GCA_037367295.1). Classification (NCBI taxonomy): domain Eukaryota; kingdom Metazoa; phylum Chordata; class Actinopteri; order Kurtiformes; family Apogonidae; genus Apogon; species Apogon hyalosoma. The sequence continues at coordinate 8,668,515 of JAPQRP010000008.1, forward strand.
TATGGTATCTTCAGGCTCTTAAAATGGACCTATATATAGTCAGTATCTAATTGCTTTAACTTTTGTCTTTGTAGCTACTCCAACATTCAAGCACCGAGTGGAAAATGCTCCTTAATGTCGAATAATCTGTTTTGATACCCATCAGTAACCACAGGAGCGCAAAACTCACACCGAGGCTCCACTTAGGGCCGACACCATCAGCTTATTATGCGGATCAATGAACTGACCCAAGCTGCCATTATAGGTTCCTTTTCAGCGAGAGAAGCGAGTGTAGTTCAGAGACTGACAACAGAGGTACAACATTCAGAACAAAAATATATATTTATACACTGTCCTGCCAATGAGACATGGTCCCACACTGTGAGGGAGGGAAGCGAGAGGGAGAGGAAAAAGCGAAGACGAACAGGGTGTTTTGCTGAATTATTCTCTTCGACTTGGAGGAAGCTCTAAAACCTAAAAACCACACAGAGCAGCTCCATTGTCCACTGGTTTTCTGGCTGATGTACAGTCAGTCCAGGATGTTTGGGCAATCGCATACATCTGTATGAGAACATCCACTGTTATTGCTTTGCTGGAGCACCCTGAATTCTGCGGCAAAATCTTCTACAGCAATATTTATGTCTACATTTGATGGTATTTCTAAAATTTCTTATCGGTACTAAATTTAAACTCTTCTGTTTGAGCAGTTTGGTCATGTAGGAATAGGAGAGTGCCAGGAGGGTGTGCTGTAGGTTTGGCAGGACAGTCTGATCTATATATATGTGTTCATCTACATTTATTTACTATTTACAATGTCAATACATACAGTACATCCACAAATCTCCATGGTTCAGTCGATAGCCCCATCACAGACAGTGAATGAGATGTTTGATGGAAACAGAGAGAGAGAAGAGGGTGGAGTGGCTGGACGTTGATGGACAATGTTTTCTTTAAAGAGGAGGCAACAGGAAATGGCTCCAAATATTTCTGCCTATAAACTTAATCTGGCAGGCATACAATACATAACAACATAAATGTCACTGTTGATTTGTTAAAAAAACACTGAGCTGCCACTGATGGTAAGAGCAACACTTCATGACAATTTATCATTATCTGTTCTCAGAGTCAGTAAAGAAAATTTATTTGCTGTTTTCATTCTGCCAAAGAATATGGTTAATGAAGATATACTGAATTCATCTGGACGTGGTCAAATTAGACATTTTGATTAGTGCAAAATATCTTTTGACGTCTCTCTGTTTCATTCAAAAATCTTTACATTAATTTTTCTTCCACATCAACACTTTAGATGCTCCATTCATTATGTTTATAATCTAAAAGTATGAATTGGAGTTGTGCTAAATTAACATTATGGCTTCGGCCTTTTTTAAGTTGCACGTCGCTCACCCTTTAAAGTGTCCACACTGTCACAAGATGCAGTGGGAAAGTAAACAGACAATGAAAAAACCTACAGAAGGTAACTGAAGACTGAGGAGGCCAAACATGTCAATAACCGGGAGAAGGATGGCGCCTGCTGTTACCACTCCTTGATTTCCATTCATTCTTCCTGACCTTAAAAGCCATCACCAGATCTCTTCAAAGACACAAAACTGTACATCACTCATGCATACGTATACTTTGAAACCACACTGTTACTGATATCACACTTGAGAATCTTGCAGGAGAAAACCCTCCCTCATCCAAAGACAGACACAATAAAAAAAACAAAAAAAATAAAACAGTATTTCATGAATAATTCATCAGCAACTTATCCAATCTTGACCTTCAGCTTGGGCTCTACTTTACTGAGACTGTTCACACCATCTGAACAAACAGTAGAGGAAGATAGATTTGCAGAGATAAAGAAGAGACCAAAGTGTCATGGTATTTATTGCTATCGCTGGATAAGACCATTTATCCACTGGAGGTGAAGGAATGGGAGGCAGGGCAAGAAATGATGCAGATCACATTAAATTTTTACCTTTTATCAAACTACAGTGAGAGGGAGGAACCGTATATATGTGTTTCATGACAGCTGCCATGACCACTAATAGATGTGCGGCAAAAAAGATGAGTCAGATGACAAAGACAGCCCTGCACTCTGTTATAGCACTTCTAGTTGTTCACTGTACACTTCCGTTGCAGAGTGATATACTGTATTTCTGTTTCTCTTTATGGACGATATCTCTCTCTCTCTGTATTTCATATGTATGCATGTGTTTATTTTCATGACCAGCCTTCAGCCTACTAGTTACTGCAGTTGCAAACAATCTGACTAAACTGACTTTAAAGAGGAATAAAATGATCTATTGAAAGAGAAGCCAGGAAAACTCCATGACCAATCAACGCTAAACACTCACACACATATACGCACACAAAAAACAGAAGCGCGCACGCACAAACTCACAAAGCAGCCGAAAAAAAAACAATGAATGTCTCAACACAGCAAGGAGAAAAAAAAAGTCCTTTGCGTTAGGACAGAAGTAGAGTAGAGACAAGTAACCCTCTAAGAGCAATCCCAACCGTACAACTGCGGTTTGTAGACTTGCAAATTGATTTTTAACAACAAAAGGAAACACTGCATAAAGTGAGACACAAATTGAGTGGAAGAGGTACAATGACAAACCAAGAAAAAAAAAGACAGGTAAAGAGAATGAAAAATCACAAGATCAAAATGCAACACAGGAGATACAGCTTGGTCTGGAAAAAATAAACATCCACGGTTAAACCTACAGACAAAATCATTTTAAAAACCCTGTTTATATATATTTATATTTTTATATATATATATATTTATATATATATATTTCAATACAGTTATTCAGCTCCCCATTATACTGTATATATACACCACTGGAATATCTTAAGTAGAAATAAATCCTAAATTGCAGAGATAAAGGACACTATCCTCTGTAGTTTAGAACAGTTTATAGACTGAGAGAAAGAGGACGGACTGACAGGATCTATAGTGTTGCTACTGGAGGCCTCAGAGAATTCAATAAGATGGGGACACTGGATGGAAAATAAAAAAATACTAGAGATGGATGGGACGTAAGGAGGGAAGGTGGGATGAGGTGGAGTATATCAGCTTAAAACTGGGTCCAGAATCCCTGAAAACCAGATTGTACCAGGATAGAAGGGTTTGGACCAGACGGCCAGATGTTGTGTCAGTTGGAACAGAAGGAGGATGTGAATCCGCTGGTGTCTGGGTATACTGGTCTGAAAGACACACAGAGAGCACAGAATTCTACTGTTAACCCACATCCAACCCCTGCACTGGAGGACGGCTTATTGGGTCTTTAATCCAAACAATTACGGTTTTAATAATATCCGCTCCTTCTACAATGAAATGTAATAAAACTGTCAAGATCTCTTTTAAAATTAGAGATAAACACAAGTGATTAGAAGGAGTTTATAGGATTACTATTTAATGGATTAAACAGAAGTGCAAAGAGCATCGCAAAATAGCAAGTGAAGCACTACAATTAATTTACAACCACATGTCTATCTGACTGCTTGTACTGTATCTTCTAGTTTGTACTGATATGTCATATTAGTTACCACTACATTACAAAAAATGTCAAATGTAAATCTTTAACCCATAAAGATCCAGTGCTGTTTTTGTGGCAGTTCCCAAATTAATTTTTCCCTCTATTTAACATTTCTTAAATGATTTATCACCAATTATTATATTTTTATCCTCTGTGTTTTGCGTTTATTTTCACTGATCATGTAGAAGTTCATTAAAACTCAGATTAAAGTTGAGGGTTGCTATATCAAAAACAGAGAAAACTGAGGAAAAAGTGACTTTTTCAGCAAATATATCATTAACTGAATACAAACATAAGCGTCTCCATTCACTGTCATTAATCAAACACTACAGGTTTTACTGGTGAATCAATGTTGTAGAAGATGACGGTGTTTCCACGGTAACTACGGAGCCTCTGAATGTCCAAATGGGTCATATCTGATGACCATGAAAAGATGACAAACTTTATGGGTTAATATGGACATTTTATTTCTATTATGTGTAGTGCAAGTTTAAGGTGAAAAATACAGGGTTTCTCAAAACAAAAAAAAGTTTACTGTTTTTCTCTTTTCAGGAAAACCACAGAGCAAGAAATACAACTACATTGTTGCCCATAAAGTCAGAATAACATATTTTACCTCTTCTCATGAAATGATTGTAACAGTATGATTTATTCTTGATAGATAAAGTGTAAATGAGACTCAAAAGTAATTATTGATGTGTATAAAAAGGAATGTGAAAACAAAATTATTCAACTTTTGGGCAATACTGTTTATTAGGGTTTTTTGTCCCCTCCATTTTACAACTATGCATGTCTAGTGATACCCAAATACTATTTCCAGTTTGTCATAAATATGTTTTTTTTGTATACAGTATTTGTCATTTCCTGATAAAGAGAGACACACACTGATTACCACCCATTCAAAAGAAGACCATTGAACCAGAATATTCCTATTTTATTTGGCAGCTCCAACCTGATTCAGTACCCCATTTCAACCCAGTTTTTGATCAACCTGCCAAACACATTTTGCTGGATTGGTCAACCCATTCCCCAGAGCCGCCGACCCCTCCCTCCACCGATTCACCTAAACCACTGCTGGATACTGTCTGTGAGCTGAATACACAAATGAACAATTTTATTTTCTGGTTGATAGTGTACCTTTTATTTGCCTGTTAAATATTACATGTTAATATGACCAACATTAAAAATAAAAGCCAAATTTTAAATGCAACTGGAAACAGAAATCGGTGGATCATTACTCATCGGCAATTACAAAATGGAGGCGAGATTCGCATTTTGATCTTCCTCTCCACTGGAATGACTGAAAGATCTGAAATTTTAAATTAGGTAGGTAAGTCAACGTTATTTCTACAGCACTTTTCATTGCTAAAATCACAAAGTGCTTTATAATAATCGTGCAGAGTGGCTTAAACATAAAAAGCTCAATTAAAAAAACACATTTAATTACATCACATTGAAATAACAAAAAACACCATTAAAATTGTATAACCAAGCCACCCAGTCAACTAAAGCTTGTTGAAATAGTAGTGTGACACACCACTGATACACCTTTTAATTCATGCATGGTTCCTACTTTGCGGTTCTCTAATACTTGAAAAAAACCTGGAATGTCCTTTTTTTTTTTTTAAATTTTTTTTTAATCCGCATTATGTACATTGTCATTTCTTACCTGATGAGCAGCAGCATTCACAGTTCGACACAACCTCAGTCCTCTAGTGCCACCATTCCTTTCACTGGGTCCTTCACTCTCATCTGGCACACGAAAAACAAACCAGAGCGAACGTGCTTGAGCATATTTTATGTGCATACCATTAAACTGTTTTAGGTAAGGCTGAAGATACAGTATTAATTTTCACTCTTGTGATTGTCTTGTCAATAAAATACTTTCCTACAAGCATTTTACAGGAATCTGTGTGCTTCACTTTGTGTACCTCATCTAGCTCCCTGCGTGTTTCCTCCTCCATACGGCGAATGTCTTCCATGTTCAATTCAATCCATTTGTCGATCCAGCAGAACAGCTGACGGTGGAAGTTGGTGAACAAACGCTTCTCTTGCTGAGAAAACAAGAGAAGTTCACACTATAATTTGGCGAAAAGAAACTGAATGTGTTAAGTGACAATTATTAAGTATGTGGTATATTTGGTTTGATGCTGCTTTATGCTCTTCATCCACTAGAGGCTAGTGCAGCCCAAGTGTAACAGTGAATTGTACTTTTCCATTATTATTGTGGATCTATGTATATGAGACAGTGTGACACAGCACTCCTTAATACAGAACCATTGTCACAGGATGTTGTCCACACACTGCTGACCTCAACTGTTGTCGACCTGACGACCGTGATAACAACAAACTGACAAACTGAAAAGCACCACGATCCAGTTACAAACAAACCTTCTGAATGAAATTCTCCACTTTATTTTGCAGGCCCCACCACTTGAATTTGACAGTGACCAGTTTGTAGGCACACATGTGTGGGCAGTCTTTCTTGTTAGGAAGTTCCTTCTGCAAGTGCAAAAATGTACAGTTTTAAACAGCTACAGAAGCTGGTTGAGCCTTAAAACCATTTTTAACAGATGTATTTTGACATAGTAATAGAAAAACATTCATTTTTTCCGCTGATTTAAAAAGACTTTAATTTATCACAATTGAAATATGAGTCATTCTATGAAGCAAATATAACTATGAATGATGTTTTTTTCTTGAGCCAATTATGTATTTCACAGTAGATACAGTCTGCTGGTTTAGAAAAAAATAGGAGACTTTTGAGGCCTTGTACCTTCCAGTCGGGTCCTAGAGGACCTCGTCCTGTCTTCACTGACTTAAACTTACATGGATCCTCCTCTGGCTTGTAGTCCTGGAGAAAAGCAAAAGAAAAACTGCATGACGACATGGACAAAGAACTATCAGTGTTGGTAAGAGATCTAATCGCAGACTTAGAATGGATGTCAAGTGAAACATATTCACCTTAGGCTCCACTTGGCTTCTGTCTGCAATGTCAATGTAGACTACATCCACTTTCTTCCAGGTTTCAGCATCAAGCCCATGTACCTGAAACAGAACTGAATAGTTCAGTGGGATGCAAACAAAAACCTCTACAGGACACTCACATAATGCATTTACCCTTGATTGCATATGAAAGCTCATATAATGCAAAGGGAAGTTTACAAATAATATATGTGGGGATAATTTTTTAATACATGATAATCGATCAATCAAGCTGAAACAGTGTGAAATAAATACTGTATTATAATGGCTGGAGTTAGTAAAGGGAGGACAGAAATTCCACAATTGCAAATTTCAATAAGCTAAAAAAAAACAAAAAAAAACCCAAATCTATTTTATCAAAAATGTAATCACTGAAAAGTTTTCAAATCTCAATGAATACTCAAAACCATGTGTTTGTCTCATGTTGCCACCATCAACTTACATTTTCAAGGTGTCCCAAGTCAGGTTTGTGCCATGTCTCAATCTTAATGAGGAAGTTATCTTTCATATACTCATTCTGCAGCAAAGACAAGACGTAACATAAAGTACATGTTAAATTTCTTAAGTATAAACTGTCTGACACACACACAAACAAGTGCACATAATCATATATGCGTCTCACATGCACACACAGTATTGGTGTCTGACTATCCCTGCTGTTGCGGCTGTCACTGAAATAGATCAAATTTCTTTCTCAACTTTCAGGTTAGATTATGCTCTCAGCGAGCATCAAGACTTTTGTGTCCTTTGTGTAGAAAAAAAAAAAAACATTACATTTGTAGGTACAAAACACAAAGGTTTACTTACAGTGATGACTGCAGAGCCATAGGAAAGCAAGTGCCAGGACAAAAATAAGAGAGAGAGAGTTAACACAGTAGTATGTAAAGCACAAAAGTTAAGGAAAGCTAAATTATTAAAGAACATTGATTCCTGCACAGTGTGTGTTATATATGTTGGCTGTCTCAGTGAGTGCTCTGTGTTTGTATGACAGATAGTTGTATGGCAACTGGCAACTGGTGTGTGTTCTACGGCTGAAAGGCTCCAGTAATTGCATGCCTCTTCTCACTGGACATACTGTAAATTATTCAGCTACTCCTTCAAGGTGACAGAGACCAAGAAAGAGAGAGAGAGAGAGAGAGAGAGAGAGACAGAGAGAGAGAGAGAGAGAGAGAGAGAGAGAGACAGAGAGAGAGAGAGAGAGAGAGAGAGAGAGAGAGAGAGAGAGA
>JAPQRP010000008.1:8678651-8700775 GCA_037367295.1 Apogon hyalosoma
AATTTCAGAGTTAAACCATAAAGACCCAAACATCCATCATCGACCAAAACCATCTACTGATATAAACTGTTTAATACCTGTTAATCCACTAATCCTATTCATGCTCATCAGATATGACCCATTTGGACGTTCAGAGGCGCTGTAGTTGCCGTGGAAACACTGTCATCTACAACATTGATTCACCAGTAAAATTCATGGAGTTGGATCAATGACAGTGGCTGGAGATGCTTGTTTTTATGTTCAGTTAATGATATATTTTATTGAAAATATCACTTTTTCTGCAGTTTTCTCTGTTTTTGATATAACCCACAACTTTAATTTGGACTTTTATGAACATCTACATGATCATTAAATTAAATACAGGAAAATACATGATTTATACTGATAACACGCAAAATACAGAAGACAATATTATAATGAATGGAGATAAATCGCTTAAGAAAAGTTACATATAAAGAAAATTTCACTTGGGAACTGACACAAAAGTAACGCTGGGTCTTTATGGGTTAAACCAAAGTCTTGAAAACTCTAATGAACAGATCACACTTTGAGTCGTCACCTGTATAGTATATCTAGTTAAAGGATGAACAAAGGGATGTGATATTTTGTCTAGAAATTATGGATCCATCCTCACTTTAAAAAATCACCCCCCCCCAAAAAAAAAAAAGTGTTTTAAGCTGATTATTAGGTTTTTTTTTACTACATGTTTTTTGGGTTTGCACGGTTTGTTTTTTTTCCCTTGTCTTTCTATAGCACAGACCTGTTAAAATACAGTGAAAGGTGTTTGTTTACAATGTCAGTAGTATCCACTGTACATAAGAGGTTGCTAGGGTTGATTTCACCTTCAAAGTATCACATATGGGAGGCGCATCAGTCTATTGTGTGGTTCTAAGAAAAATACTGGTCAGCTATTGTTACTAGCATATATTCAGAGGCTGGTGAAGACAAGACACACTGATCCTTCATTGTATTATTAAGGTAACCAAACCTAATCCTTGACAATAGAGGCAACAATTATAAAACCAACCATGAACCAGGCAAGGCGGTGAACTATAACACCATCTATAGGAGGCAAATAAATGATTGAAATCCAAGCCTGATCTATTTTAGTGCTAGTGAAAAAGTGATCCTTTACATCCATATTTAGAGGGAGACAAAATCCCAAGGGATGTGTAATACTTTTATTGTAATACTGCACTTTAGAAATAATTTTGACATACATAACTACAAACCCCATTTTCAGAAACATGTTAACATTTCCTAAAATGCAGTAGAAACAAAAATATGTGGTTGATTAAGTCACCTGAACTTATTTTTATTCAGCTGACAAACACACAAAGCAAATATCTGCATCCCATCTAACTGTGTTTTGTAAAGACATACAGGTTTAGATGTCACTAGTCGCTTTTGCATTGGACATATGCACAAAACTTTACCGATATTTACTGAATGTCAAAAAAACAGAAGTGCGTATTGTCTGTTTTTCCATGAAATCACAAATGCAAATATTTGTTTATTTATTATCGCATGATGACACGAGAAGTCATGCCATACACATGGTGAGGAATGTAAATATCATGTTGATTTACAGATGTATTTATTGTTATTATATATTACCCCTCTATGTCGTACTAAATTAAAAAAAATATTCACCACACATACCACGCCATGTTTCTTTTAAAACTCTTCTTCACTTGTTGTAATGTACGTCAACATCTGTTTTGTTTTTTTTATTCATGTGACTCTTGTTAAGGAAAAAAGTCTATCCATTGCAGTTTTGCATGATGTACCATTTGCGCTATGCCCAAAAAAACCACCTCTTGCCAGCGCAAAAACTTTTAACTGAAAAACAAGAGTTTTGATGGAATTGTCATTTTTCCATTAGGGAATTTTTAATGTGCAAATTATATTCACGCAATTTAAGGGTTAATGGAAAAGTGACTAGTGCTGCACTCAAATGTGTCTGTGCTGACCATGACCTACTGCAGGTAATACACCGACCTCTATGACCTTTAGAGATGTTTCAGACAGAATTAAATAGGTGCATGCACGGAACAACAGTAGATGAACTGGGATATGATACCATTGTTTTCAGATCTTCTTTTTTTCTTGTCCACACAGATACACCCAAAGCAGAACTTTTAAAAATCCTCATGTTGGAGGTGTGACCTGAAACTCCATTTACCTGTGGATGAGGGACACTGACTGGAGAAAAATCTTTGTTTTGAAAAACATCAGTGCGGACGGGGCAGTAGTTATTACAAGAATAGGCTGTTGCTCAACACTTTTCAAAAAGAATATTTCCTAAAGCACAAAAAAAAAAAAAAAAAAACAGCTGACAGAGTCTTGGGAAATGGCAGTGCATCAAGGCCAAGGTCAGAAACCTCAGTTGAATGCATGTGACCTTCAACCCTCAGGTGACAAAGCATGACCAACCATCAAGCTACAGTGATGAATATAGACACATGCAGACTCAGGTGGACTTTGGAAGGCTGTTGTTACTCAACATTATTTAGTTTATCTATGTTGGACTGCAAATAAGTGGAAACCTGTGCTGTGGTCAGATGAGTCCACATTTAAGCTCATTTTTAGAAAGACCTCATACGGTAACATCCGTACAGTAATAAAATAATTAAATCCAACCAATAGGGGAACTAATCCAAGGTTCAAAACCCTCTTAGATCAAAACTGTCAAGCAACTCATGGCACCCAGTGCATTTATATTGGAGGCCAAATTACTGAACAGGACAGACAAAAGGTAAAGACGTTACTAGTGAAAGGTGCAAAAGCAGCTTCTGTGATGGTCTGGGACTGTACCCATGTCCACATGTCTGATTTCTACAGTATGTGAGGGTACCATCAATGTCAGGGCATAGACTGGAATTTTGTAGTAACATATGCTTCCATCAAGTTGATGTCTTTCCCCCAAGTCTGTTGTTATTTCAGCAGGACCAAGCTAAAGCCAGGCCTCATTCTGTACCAGTTCCAACAGCGTGGCTCCATGGTCACAGAGTGCTGGTCTTGGACTGTCCTGGCTGCAGTCCACATCAGCTTCCTATTGAAAATATATGGCACATCATGCTCAGGTGTCAAAATTGTTTTTTGTTTATATTTGCAAAATACAATTAAGCTAATCAGTGATGACATTTAAGATCGTTTCTTAGTACATTTATCAGTTGAGTAAAGGTTTGAATGATTTATTAAATGTCAGTTTTCTTTGTATCTGAGAGAATTTCCAGCATAAACATTATATTAATGTTTTTCTTGTTTAGTGTTGTTAGGCTGGGCTGTTGATATTATTTTCCTTGAAGGTGTGCATTCTAGAAATATTTAAAAAAAAAACAAAACAAAACAAAAAAAAAAAAACAACAGCAAGACTGAAACATCCCTTTCAGTATTAGTTACTCATGTAGGAAAAAGTCTAAAGCGGCGCATGAGTCAACAAAGCTTTCTCTCAAACACAGGAGTTCTGTGTCTGTCTCTGGTTTCAGACCTTTGGCCAGCTTTATTTGTTATTATTATTTTTTTTAACCGGTCCATAAGCTTACTGATTTTGTTTTACATATGCATTTTAAGTAAAACCCCAATCTAACTAAGATGTTTTGTGCATAGAGCCAATCAAACATCAACTGGTGCTGGTGGTTATATCAGAAGGCAGGGCCAAATGACCTATATGCTCATTATGGCTGGAGGACTTATTTTAGCACAATCCCACACCTATTTTAGAAGGCGGAACCGTATTTCCTGTGTAAAGTGGAAATTTTTAAGGACATGCCCACAATAAACGGTATTGTTGCGCTGTTATTTTTTAGGTAGAATTCAGCAACATGCTTAAAAGATATATATGTATAGCTCAGTATAAGGACATGTTTATAGTCAGCAGCGACCATGAGCATGTAACCCACCACTTGCGTTTTGCTGTGAGCAAATTCCTCTTTATGACCTACTTTTTAATGATCCCCTTATAACATGACACCTTCTGCCTTTGTACCCATACATTAGATGACACTGACATGATATAATGCTACAGAATGCCACAGAACATACAGTACAGTCTGTTGGTGGAAGGTCTTCAATTTCATACCGTGTAATGTTTTATTTAATGATGACTAGGGCTGTGGTATGAAACTTATAGTTTGAAGAACTCACCACCATATGCACAAAATCAGAGTAAAAACATAACTTTTTTTTTTTAAATTGAAACAGAGGTACTTCACGCCTAAGTTAAGTTGTGTTAGAATTACATAGCTGAAACGTACCACACTGTTATGTAGAGGCTGAGGGTTTAAAGGTCAATAAGGTCACAAAATGAACCATGTCATGAATATTTAATGCTGAGTATTATAGACTCATGATATGAAATTCACTGACATCTAGTAGTGAGGTTGCATCTTGCAAATATTCAATACCCCACCCTGTCAGAAAAATGTGGAAAGTTCCGATTCGGAGTCAGTTTTTGTTTTGTCCATTCTGGGATTGGCAGACATAAAAAAAACATATTAGATGACTGTAAAGCACCTTACACTCGATGCAAAAAAGAAAACATGGTTGCCTCCATGGAGAACCACAATGACCTAGTTTTGCATTACCAAGTATCAAGAAGGCTCTGAAAAAGGCAGCCTTGTTCAACATAAACCCAAACTGCTATATGTTGTCCCCTGTACTGTGTGATTTCTTCTCCCTCCTGTAAACCCACCCTACAGTCCATCAGCCTTCTCCTTGATGTCATTGTACAACCGGTAGTATCCATTCACAACAGATTAACCCCCTCTGAGGCTCTCTGCATAGTTTACAGATGTCAAATGACAACATCAGTTACAGGGAATGCAGACCATAAAGGAAAACAAAGGAGAATAATAAACAGATTAAATCAATACTTAAAAACAACAGTGTTTTTTTCCCACATGGTTATACATTAATGAAAGCAGACAGTATTTATATTCCATTTCTGCAGTCAGATCCTCATAGACACAGTAAGTTTTACACATAGGACCTTTGATTAAAAATATAAAAACATCATCAAACAGTACTTACTCTCATATTTTAATAGACGCACTGCTTAGTGCATGCACTCTAAAAGTAAAACAGGAGGCCTACTACCACCACTCAGTTAAATAAATGGTTGCAAGGTAAAATGTATAATTTGTTGACAACATTGAGAACATTTTTTTGATAAAGTGTGTTGGTAACATCTTTTTTTTTTTTTTTTTTTTTTTAAAAATTTCTTAATTAATTTATCTAGAACCAAATTAAAGCTGATGAAATTAACTTAATAATTACATTTTCCACAACTATGATTGAGATTTCAAGACCACTCCCCAAAAATGTAAAAATGGGTTGGAACAACTCAATTTTTAGCAGTAAACCAACAAAAAAAACGTATGTTCATTTGTCATTTGTGTCAGTCTGCGCATTTGTTTCTAGTGTCTTTCCAATATTTCCATCATGTATGTATGTATTTTCCTTTTTTCAACTGAACTGATTCAGTGGGAAAAAATGTGGGAAAAAGTCTAATTATTCCCACACGTTCTGTTATTCTCACATAACACCTGTCAGTTCCATCAGATTCTCTCACTGGCCTTTATTAATACAATACCACTTCATATCTGCAGTGTTGACATCAGCAGGAAGTGAGAAGGAAGGACAACAAGCAGACTCTGCCTATGGTGGATTTATTGGGGTACAGGGGGTGTAAGAGGGTCACCTGCTCTCCTACTCGCTCACCTCTGCTCTGGCTATGCAGTTAACATGCTTAAACACTGTGATTAATGGGCAGAGCCTCAGAATCAGCCGGAGGGTCTACGGTGTTGAGGAGTACCAGAGGCGGAAACGCAGAGAGAGGAGAAAAACGAGGTGGGAATTTGGTTTGGAGAAAAAATACAACACTGTGTCAAGATTTTACTGCTTGGGTCATGACCAAATGGCTCTCTGTTGTGACTGAGCTGAATGGGTTATTTGGTCTATCAACCAGCGGCAGCAAGGCGATGAAAGCTCTTCACAGAGAGGAAGTGAGGGGATGCGATGATCTATCAGCAAGCCTTTACAGAGAATTAACAAGCTCAGTGTTAATCTGCTGCTCTGATCAGGGCTATTATTTTGACGTACAGTGAGACTGGCAGTACTGGTGCAGCAGGGTTCCTGTTGGCGGGTAGCTGACTTTTACCTGATAAAAAGACAGATGAAGACAGATAAAATATTGCCAGACAAGATGTTCAGTATGAATGTTCCTATAAACTGCAGCTTTAAAGGTGATTTATGTAGTATTAATATACCAAACTCTCACCAGCAGGGGGAGTCGTATACCAGATCACACATGCCGCGTTTCCACTATGTGGTACCGGCTCGACTCGGATCTGCCTTTTTGCGTTTCCATTACGAAAAAGGACCTGGAATCTGGTACCCGGGACTAGTTTCTTGGTATCACCTCTGCTGAGGTTTCAAGCGATACTAAAACGTGACGTATAAACACTGCAGACCTCTGATTGGTCAGACAGTTGTCTCTGTGACATGCAGAAGTTGACAGTAAATATAGCAGTACATTAATCCACATGATGACAGCTCAGAACTACACTGTGGTCGGTCAAGGAGATTCAGTCCTTGTGGGCCGACTTAAAAATTCAGACGAAACAACAGGCAACAAGCGAGTTTATCAACAATTCCCTGAGCAGACAACACGGAAGTAATGCGCCGCACCGCTATGACGAACAGGTACTGTAAAGTCAGTACTATCCTGTAATGGAAACGGTCTCCGAAATACTAAGTCGAGTCGAGTCGAGTTGAGCCGAGCAGAGCTGGTTCCACGTAGTGGAAACACAGCATTAGTTTTACCAAAACCAGCAACAACCCAATGCTCACTGAATAAAGTATAAACACACATTTTTTCTATGGTATCAACTTTTCTACTTTGAACAAACACTCATAGCCAGTTATTTTGAAGGTTGGTCAAAATAACCCTGTGTCTTATAGTCTTCATGTGATGTATCAGCTGATAGTTTACATTATAGCTCTGTTAGCTTAGCTCTGTTTTTAGACTGAAAACACCCACAGTAAAAGTGTTTTCTGTATGTTTTGTGTTGTCAGTAGCTGCATGAAAGATCTGTTTGGAATCGTCCAAACAAGGTCAGAACTGTCACAGTTTAGTCTGAACCGATGGAACAACAAACAGTAACTTAGCAAAGATAATAACATCGTATAACAACTTTATAAACCTCATAATTAAACTCAACCATGTAGAACAACACTTCTTTCTTTTAATTTAGAGCTGTGTCCAGAAGTGAAAACAACAGTGCTTCTAGCATATTTCCCTTTGTCATCTTGACCCTCTTGTTTGGTCATTTTCTGATGCTTTGGTCACTTTTGGTATTAGTTTTCCTCACCATGGGAGACCAGCAGGGTGACTCACTACTTCCTCTACTGGTCACATAATTCTGTTGGCCCATTGGTGTAAATGTTCATTTATTCATGCATTTTCTGAACGGTTTAAATCCTCAAGTGGGTCGAGGGGGTGTATGAGCCTATCCTGACTACTGTTGGGCACAGGTGGGGTACACCTTGCACATAAAACCAGTTCATCAAAGGGTTAACATATACAAATGAACAAGCATTCAGCTCACATTCATACCTATAGGTGATTCAGTGCATGTCTTGGATGGTGGGAGGAACCTGGAGGACCTTCTTGCTGTGAGGCGACAGTGCTAACCACTGCACCACCACACCACCCCAGTGTAATCATATCTCTACAATTTAATACATTGGCATCTTCAACTTTAGAGCTCTTTATTTTAAACCAGTATTTTTCAACCTGGGGGTCGAGACCCCACATGGGGTCACCTGGAATTCAAATGGGGTCACCTGAAATTTCTAGTAATTGATAAAAAGCCAAAAAACATTGGGAACCAGTGTTTTAAACACTCTAATGATAATTTCATGTGCTTTTTTTAATATTTAAAAGAGAAATACTATGTGCAGCTCCTTTAACACAGGTTATTTCTCAACAGGATTATGTGTTTTCACAGCCTATTACACTACATATTTTTTCCCCAAACGAGTGCATTCTTTTGAAGAATAGGTCAAATGTGCACTATTAGATGGAGTGGCAGTGATGGCAGTGCAAAATAGGGTCAAGGGAGCAATCTGTGCCTTGAGTGGGCTAGTGAATTAACTAAAGTGACCTGTGATCTGTCCATGCTGTGCCACAAGGTAGAGGCTTCTCTACTGAATCTGATTAAGATGAAATCTGGATGAGGTGAGAGTGACGTGGTTAATACGCATTGCAAGCTGCAAAGGTAAATTGGATACTGTGCTAATTTGATTTCAGTACGGAAGCAGAATACTGCCACAATGAAAATAAGGAGAAATTAAAACATTACGTGAAGCCTAAGGGCTATATTTGATGCCATGGAGGCTGAGCTTTTTTATATTAAACAGGATGTGTCAGATCACAGATGTTTCATAATAACCTACATTTTAGGAGCTAATGTTGTTGTTGTTGACATTAAATAGCTGGACTAATTTGAACTCACTGTCTTTATTTCCACAGTGTGTGTGTTTCACATTTGTCCAGGTTTTTATTTCTTTTTTTTTTTTTATTTGTAAAAAAAAAAAGATAATTTCATCTGCATGTTTACTGTAAATGTTATACCATTTACTGACAAATAAAACAACTGAATATGTATTTGTGTCTATCTATCTATCTATCTATCTATCTATCTATCTATCTATCTATCTATCTAGATAGATAGATAGATAGATAGATAGATAGATAGATAGATAGATGTTTTTGTCATGAAAAAACCCTGATATTCAGTTTTATTTGTTAGTAAATGGAAAAACATTTGCATATTTACAGCAAATGGAATAAGATTTGCAGTAAATAAGTAGATGTAAGGACCTTTTAATTTAACATAGTAATAACTACTGACATGAATTAAACAGGGTATAAGTTATGATATTATGCATTGTTTTAGGCATACTTTTGCAGGTTATCTGTGCATGCACTGATAACTCAACCGTCTCTGTATAATGCAATCTGTATACAGCATGTTACATTATTTGTGGAGATAAAGTGCATTACAGAACTGATTTAGAGCTGATGAACTGTTTCACTAAAAATATACTGGTAATCAGGAGGAGGAAATGTATTTTGATCACAGATCAAATTCAGTGTCAGTCTGGATCAAGCCAAGTGTCCGTCATAGAGGTCTAGGTCAAGTTACCCCAGGTCTTAATGATTCCCATTGTAATGACCATGCCTTGTGAAAGCTGAATGAAATGTTTTAATATAGCTGAGGAGGTTCTGTAAAGTAATTAAAATAAAATCTAACATGTCGCAGTGCTTGCCTTTTGTTGGTGTCATGGTTTGTTAATGTTAATGAAACCTGACTTGACATTCAACACTCTTGAGTGTCAAGTTTTTATTCAACTGAGACAAAGTACTAGCTAGTTTTAATCAGTGCTCATGTGTGCATCTCTGTTGACTCCTGACACTAGAGCCATAAAAGATAAAACCTGCAGACCTTTACATTCACATCAGAGCCACTGTAATTCCAGTATAAATTAAAAAAAAAAAAAAAAGCCCTCCCCACAAAATCCTGACATTTCGGAGCTTTGTTGCATAACAAACATATGGAGCCATAATATGACCACATGCACGCACACACACGCACACACACACGCACGCACACACACACACACACACACACGCCTTTTCTCACCATATATGGTTCTGTGTTAATTGAAAGCTCGTCTGTTTCATACTTCTCTTGGTCATTTCCTCCTCAGCTGGTTGCTGCTCTGCCATTTTAGCAGCTGACCTGGTTCACACCAGATAATATATCACCCTGTAAAGCGAGCCGCCATAGAAATCAACCCAGATCCCAATTGTTGTGCTAAGGAAATTAAATGTCACATATGAAATGTGTCAATGCTCAGAGGAACAAATGCTGCATTTTTAATAGCACAACATACTGGAAAATACAGCCATTTCAAAAAATCACATGAGACAAACCGAAGGCTGGTTGATACAGGCTCATAGAAGACATCCCTGCAGAGGGGAAGTTGGCAAAAACACCAATACAAGACATAAACTCTCCAGCAGCAAAGAGACATTTTTAAACTTTCCATACTCTAGTGGGTGTGCCAGTTTTGGTTTAAGGTTGGTCATTGAGACCACAACCTCCTGAAATCTAAAGTATAGCTCTTTATGTTCTATGTAAGCAGGCTGAACGAGGTCAAGATAGCACAGACAATATAGTCAACTTTTCTTAGTAGTAATTTGAGATTTAAGCAACTCTTCGCTGAAACCAAAGCTCTATTCAACCCAGATGAACCAAACTCTCTTCTATATGACATTAATAACAACATGGTAACATTACAGGATGGTAGACCTCTGCTCCAGGAATGTCAAGCTCACAGACTCAGAGTCCCAGCTTGTCCCACAACATCTGTCACAAGTTTGTCAATTTTGTTTAATTAGTTTCCCTCTTAAAATATGTGACTGACAAGTATTTATGGCTGAGGTGTGGCCAGTGAAAAATAAACTTCCAGAATAGGTACAGATGGGCGACAAAAGAAAGGAAAACTGGTGGGAGTGGCCTCCTCCAGGACGTCACCCATAACACAGGAGGCATCACTGAATGGTTGAAGGTATGTAAAAATGATGTGAATCCTTTGCTATGGACTCCAGATCTCAACCTATCAAAACTCCAAATGAGAGAAATGGGGTTCAACCTTCTAGTGAAGTTGTCAAGATGCAAAAATTGCTGGTACTAGGTATGACAATACATGATATTACAATAACACAGCATTTGTTTATGCAAGCATGTATATAAATAATAATATGTACATGCATGCAATATTTCTAAACATAATACTACTACTACTAATAATAATAATAATATAATTTTTGATAATACCTTCTTTTTTTCTTTTTTTTTTTTTTTTGCTTTTCACAAAGTAACAAAAAAGGGATGACTTAATTATCACAATCTGGTACTCTTCACCACAGTTTGAAACATCATTTTCATATATTTCAACATTAAATGAAAAGTTTAGTTCACTCATCAACATTGCATTTTATCATTATGTTATCATTATAAACATGGCATCTCAGGAGGAGCTCGACAGAATAAATGTCAAAATTGTACACAAACTTTCACTTGGACTAAAGGAAAAAGAGAACTTTTCTGTAGCCAAACACCAAAGTTACTGTGAGCTATCACAACATGTTTTGGCTCTAACTCATGACTTCTGCTTCTTTTACTAAAAGACTAAACTAACAGGATGACCATCTTGTTTGCAGCAACCTTCAGCTAGAAACAGTGGATAAAAGCAGTAGAAACGTATCTACTAGGTATCTGACAATAATTAAAAAGGTGGTTCATTTACATGTGTTAGAGGCACAAAATGTTCTTGTAATTAGGTGGTCAACAAAAATGACAAAGATAATACTGCAAGTTCAGTGGGCTTAACCTAAACATGACATATGAGCTAACATCCATAAATGTATTCAATAACAGCAGCTTAGAAGGAGGCATTTATGAATCACACTTTCCCACACGCTCACTCTCAACACACACACAAATGGTTCTGTTAAAGTCATGCAGCAGTGTAGTGCTGATTTACGAGGCACTGAATATTTCTTAGTGATGCCTGTTGCTGCTTTTCTCTTTCAAGTCTTGCATACACACACACACGCATGTACACACACTGTGACTTATGCCCTTTCATGTGTGGAAAAAGGCAACTGCAAGGACCAGCTGTTAAGAACTGAAGCAGATATGGCCCACTCCCCTGAGCAGTTGGCTGTCTGCAGTCAGGTTGAACACACACATGTAAATGTAGACACACACATATATAAATGTATACACAGACACACACATTCCTGTACATTTATAAAATGTCATTGGATTTGAAGTAGTGTTGACTGCAATTTGCTTCCACAGAGTCTCTGGCTGGGTGGGAAGCAGGTTTAGTGGGGCTACAGTTTCATGAGGGCAATATCCAAATATGATCCCTTTCCTTTCCTTTCCTTTCCTTTCCTTTCCTTTCCTTTCCTTTCCTTTCCTTTCCTTTCCTTTTCTTTCCTTTCCTTTTCTTTCCTTTCCTTTCCTTTCCTTTCCTTTCCTTTTCTTTCCTTTCCTTTCCTTTCCTTTCCTTTTCTTTCCTTTCCTTTCCTTTCCTTTCTTTTCCTTTCCTTTCCTTTCCTTTCTTTTCCTTTCCTTTCCTTTCCTTTCCTTTCCTTTCCTTTCCTTTCCTTTCCTGTCCTTTCCTTTCCTGTGCTTTAAAGTTTTGTGGCTGCATCTATTTCCGCTCTCCTTCCACAAGCTGTACACGTTGTCCCCCACTCATCATCTCTTGTTTTCATCCCCAGTCTTTCTCATCCTGAGTGTGTAAATACAGGACAATGGCTCCTTTCATTTCTTAATCACCTCTAATCCACAGTATAACCTCTGCATAAAGCAGGACAAGAGAGTAAACACAATATCACAAAGAAGAGACTGGTCAATAAACCGAATTACAGATATTTTAATTCTGTGTATCCCATTGTTTGTTGAAATAAAACATCAGTTTTGTGTGTTACTGTGTTTTCCTGGATGTACCACAGCAACAATGTCACCCATTGTCAGTCTGGATACTTCATCTCACAGATAATCCGGAGAAGGTTTCTTTTATTTGCACACAAGTCATTACGACTGATTTAACACCCTCGTGCTGCTGTTGGAAAACCAAGATGATTAAAACTCATTTCATTTCCAAGATGATACGGTTCACTGTTTTGGAATGGGAAAAAAAAACATGGAAAAAAATAAAGCTACAAACTTCACCATACATCAAACCAAAAGATAAATTAGACCAGATGCACCACGACAAAACAAATACCATATAAATGGATTATACTGCAAACATGCTGCAGAAGTAAATTATGAGTGATCTGGATAAGATAAGATATATGGACTTTATTAATCCTAAAGGTAATTCATGTATACTGCATGTCAGTGGCTACATATCACTCAACTATAAAAACAAAGCACACTCATCCATTAAAATACAATAAAAAACACAGTAAAAGTACGCTAAAGACATAGTAAAACCATATAAATAACAATAAATGTATGAAAATAAAGTGCTTTAGGTGTAAATAGCTCCCCCATGATATGTTTATTAGCCCACGTCATCAGCTAGTTCCTTGTTCATCAGCTAGTTCAACTTCCAACCTTTATAATGATATTTTCTTGAAATTTGGTGGGTCAAAAATGGTTAATTAAAGAACTACTAAGAATTCTGGCCACTAATCTGTCCTACAACAGGTAATAATCAGAGCATCAGTGTTAAAACAGCATTAATGTGTGTGTAAAGACTAAAAACGGAAATAAATCCAAATCTCAATGCCTTACCAGAACAGAATGTTTTGACTAATTTTGCAAAGTTTGTCCCAAAACGTGAAAGGGGTGGAGATTAAAAAATATTAAAAATATAGATAATATGACTAAAAAATGTTTTATTCCACCTTTTTTTTTTTTTTTTTCAACCTATCTATCTACCCTTTTCCTTTACCTGTATTGGTGCACATGTTCATTTCCCTTTGTACTAAAATATTCTACATAAATAAAAACACATACAAACAAATTAAACCACTTCTCCAAATTACACTAACAAATCCACCTCTCCAACATAAAGCATTTCATTTATCTTCATACAATGCCCATGTTTGCCATGATAATTCAACTCTTACTGTGTGAGTTATGGTAACAAACTGAATTTGTCATGTCTGAGATGAGACCAAAAAGCATCAGGGAACATAGAGGTCAATATTCTGACAGGCCTTATAAAGTTCTGACATTTTAACTTCGTATGTCTGAATGTAAAAGGTTATTCTTCTGCAGAAGCAGCAAAAAAGGCAGAGACCCAGATGAACTGTGCCAAACAGGTTTAAACGACCTTTACATAATACGGACCCAGTGATACTCTGTAAAATCCCTGTCACAGAGAAACTACTGTACTGTTGGAATAATTGTGAGCACAATTGGCTCGGTGGTGGATTCAATTATTTTACACACCTAGACAGCAAGGTAAAAAAAAAACGGAATAAAAATTGGACAGCACTTCCCAGATCAGCTGTATATGTTGTGACTGCTGACTAAATACAGGAACAGTGAGGTCTCCTGAGTACAGTGCAGCCAAAAATAATTCAACCTTGCCGTCTGGGTTGAGTCCATGTCCAGTTTAAACCAGAACTTTTTTTGTTTTACATAATTCTTCACATAATGATAAAGTTTTATCGACTTCCCCCTGGTAAAAAGCAAGAAATTCACCTCAGTAAAGATGCTTCATTTAAAATAACATATACCATTACAATCTATTTGAATATGTGATTTTTTTATTTATTTATTTATGCATTTTTTTTTAGAAGTGTGAGCTGACATTTCTAGTAATTGGTCACAAACAATTGAAGACTACTGTTTCTGACAGTCAGACTGTAGAGAGGGAAGATGAAGCTCTGGAGGGATGTGATTCAAGGGCGGAGGGGAGGAACATGTGGTTCCAGAGACAGAGGTCATTACTCAACTGTCTTTAGGCCTTGTGGGTCACATTTTGGTTGAATAAGTCTCTTTTAGTATATTTTCCAACATTTCATCGTGACAAAGCACACTGACTGGGAGGAAGAAAACAAATCCTGCCTCATTATGTGTAGATATGATCTAAATAAAGATGGAAAACCACACAAAAATAGAACCAACATGTGGAGAGTGGAGAGTTTCCATAAGCCAGAGGAAATACTGATGGAAGACATACCCTGCTGCCTCTGTATTTGAATGAAAATGAAAATATTATTAAGGATGTGATGCTTCCTTCTGGCATGACCTAGTAATCATGTCTTTGCAGCTGTACTTATAAGAGTTTAAGAGCAGATTAAGTGCTTGAGTAGCTACTTAAAAAAATGTCCATCTTGTCATTAATTGAGAACAGAAGTTAAATGTACCAACTAACAGTAGATTACTGTGGAATATATGCAAATAATGCATAAAAATTAGGCCAATGGTGGAGGTGGGGGGCGCACAGGAAGTCAGGGAAGTAGTTTCAGGTAGCTCATTTACAATGCAGACCTGAATAGAATGACAAACTGCAATGGAAATGACGAAAACGAGAGACAGGGGAGATAAAGAGGATGAGAGCAGTGAAAGACTGTGCTGAGCGTGTTGATTCTAGAACCAGTCTGTCAGATTGGATGCCTTTTAACTTTACCTGACCTGCTGCGTTTTATGCCTTTCTCCGCACAAAATAAGTGTATACAAAGGGACATGAGCTTGTTTCAGGGAAGATCTACAGCTTACAGTAAAAATAAGCACACGTTGAAGTCCTAAGGCCTTTCTGTAAATGTTCAGCTTTAGTCAGGAGCCAGCACTTGAGCTTCCTTTCACTGCTTTTCCGAATAAAATGAAGCAAAGAATCAGATAACAAAAACTGAGCCTAAAGCCATGTTAGCTTACACACAGACACCGAAATATAATGAAATGAATCTTACCTCTTCCACAGAGATGGGAAGAATCACTCGACTGGAAGAGAAGGAAAAAGGGAGTTACTTAAATAAATATCACTCATGAGACTAGAAAGACACTCATTAGGGCACCAGTCTCCTGAAAAGCGTGTGAAGATGTGAGGAAAAAAAATCAGAATCTGTATTTTTCTCAGTCCACTGAAAAATGTAACAGGTCTTTAATTGGCCCACGCCCTACCCTTGCATGACGCTTCTTGAAAATGGTAGTTTTAGTGACAGGAAATCTCTTTGGTGGAAGTAATAAGAATTGAACTAAGGCTTTCCGTTTTCTAGATGCTGATCAGTGTGCACAGATAAAAATGAATAGATTTAAATCCACACTGGGCAGTTCATGAGGAGCTACTTCCTACTTCCACGGTCTGCAGAAGACAGTCAAAGATGAAACCGTTTTGGAATTATCTTCCTCTCAAATGAATCTGTATTTCATATAAGACCTTCTCTTGGAATAAATATCGACTATTACAGATAAACTTGAATGATAATGACTCATTATTATAAAATCCATAAAGTGAGCAAAAACAGGATGATATTGGAAAAACCTTGGTCACGTTTTGTGTTGAGCTAAAAAAAATATAGCACATGTCTTTATTTACAACAATCAGCTCTGTCTAGAAACTATAACTGAAGACAACAGGTGATTTAGAGCCAGTCCATGTTGTGAATACACTGCCTGTCTCCCATTATGTGATATTTGTCATGATAGAAGTTGGTACAGAATAATACAGGCTATTAGAAAGTCTATGTCTTGGGTAAACAAAGCTTAAAAATGTCATTATTCATGTACAAATAGTCTTTTCTAAAGCTCCTGCTGTTTTGCAATTTCCAATATTTTGTTTGAGGTAAACATTTTATGTGTTGCTATTATGTTTACAATGGACTTCTAGATAATAAAGCTGGTTTGCGAATGACCACATAAGTCACACACTCCCAACAAACGATGACATCCAAGCCAGCAGTCTTTCAGAATGAGCCTAGGACAAATTTGCTTTTGCACACAGTCTGACAGAAGGCCAGCTGGTCTGATGAAACTGTACACAGAGATCACAAAGAAACATGCAACTACCAGTATAGCATATTGTACTGATCAGAACATGAAGATAAAGAATGAAATAATAGCCTTTTGTTTTAGTGACTGTTTAATTTACATATCAGATCAAATAATTAAGACTTTTACTTATTTATATCACATTTACTGTTTTGTAGTGTCCTGTCCTTGTAGAAATAAGTCTTGTTAACTGTATTTGACAGTTCATTTTAAGTCACACTAAAGTCAAACGGCATCCAAA
This sequence comes from Apogon hyalosoma, assembly GCA_037367295.1. Taxonomy (NCBI): domain Eukaryota; kingdom Metazoa; phylum Chordata; class Actinopteri; order Kurtiformes; family Apogonidae; genus Apogon; species Apogon hyalosoma. The sequence continues at coordinate 8,695,494 of JAPQRP010000008.1, forward strand.
GAGCCTATAATGACATTCCAAACTGTGTCTCTGTGTAGTGTGATCAAATGTTATTTAATATTTTCCTTCTTGTACATTGGTATGAGTTACAATATGTTACAACATTACTAGATAACTATATTTAGAAAGCAGTGCTAAGTTTCATATTATTGATACAGAGAACTCAGAATCTATCCAAAACACAAAGCTGAAACTTGGTAACTTTAGATTCCTCGGTTTTACAAATAGATTAGAATCTCATGGTATATTTTACAGACACTGCCCACACATACATACAGTCATAAGGTGTGAAGACAGAACCATTTGGTGCTTACATGCAGACATACCCAGTCATCTTTTGAACGTTAATAGGTGAAACAGGTGACAGCAGGAGCTTAACATGCTGCACCACATCCATTCCTCAGGCTGACGCTTGAGGATTTTGTTTCCCATAATGCACTGTTGATTGTTTTATGCCCAAATTCACATTATGTATCCCAGTTGTCACTAAATAATGTAGGTCTGAGTCCCAGGTGGGACACCAGAGGGTAAAACAAGGCACAAGACGTAAAAAAAAAAAAAAGAAAAAAAAAAAAAAGCTCTTGATGTTGGATGGTGCTTTCATGAGAACACTCATCATTTGTCTTTCAGGATTCTTTTCAGAAAGTGGTTGCAGTTTATGATTGATATAAATGGTAAGATTCCTGTGATGTTTTGTGTAATCTCACTGTAAATACTACACGTAGGAATTTACATGCACTGTTAAACAGACTTGAATCACAATGCTTTCTTTACTTCTCTTCTGTTTCTCTGTGCAGATTCGTGGTTTAAAGATCCTGTCGGGAAGATCAAATGTCTTTCAGTTGCTTCAGAAAACAAACACCCTCTTCTCTCCTGCTTTGGTTATCTTTTCTGTCTTATCATTTAAACCTTTCTTCACATTATATTGCCTACTTTAACTATCCCTTCTTATATTCTCTTCAACATGTGCTGGTATTTGTTGCACACCTGCCAAATCTCATGGAATTGCATAAAAAGTGGACCAGGAGTGATTTAGGTCAGTAGTTCAGGTGAGCAGTACAGCGTGTGTCTATAGAGGACATGGATCAGTTCACTGTTTCTTGACCCTCTTGGTGGTATCTAGGTGTGTGTCCCCGTGTGCGTGTGAAAGCCTGTGTGTGTGCATGTGTGTTGACAGTGTGTAAGTGCATTCAACATTTAATTGTGACCGATTTAATTAATTTCCAGGCAGACTGCTGAGGACTCTAATCACTTCAGATCTTCAGCCATGCCATCACTCTGATGCTGAGCTTTTTGTGCTGGGCCATTTATTGATTAAATACATGTGATGAGAAATCAAGAAAATAATCACAGCTGATAAATGACAGTTTAACTTAGATAGGCCTGCTGATAGCTGCCAATAGCAAAATGTGTGCCAATATCCAGCTGGCTACATCTGACCTTGCCAGCAAAAAAATGCAATAAATTAACTGCAAAAAATAAATAAATAAATGAAATTAACACAAATTGTTCATGAATTGTCATAAAATACATTTTAAGTCAAAGAGATTGCAAGGTGATGTGGATAAGCTTTAGAGTAAAATAAAAGGCTTTAAAGAACCTCAAGTTTTTTTTATGTGGACCATCAGTGAATACACTGCAGTGAAAATGAAGGATCCATCATCGTGTCTGAATCCTCATCTATGACTACCATCTATGGCTTTACATTTGATGGCCACTATCATCCCATTTCATCTGCGAACTGATTCATTGGCCCTATTGTAACCAGCAGCTGATCCAGACTAGGCCACATTCACTTATCATTACAGCACACTGAGGCCTGCAACAGCAATGTGTGACAGCAACGTGTTAACAATCCTCACGTCTATTTTTTCTGTAGGCACACATCCCAACCCGCTTCATATGCCACCCAATCTAATTCTCCAGCTGTTATATCTCGTCATTATGTGGCCGGTGCGTCAAAACCTCGACATTTGCCTTTTTTTTTTTTTTTTTTTTTTTACTCCATATTTGCTAACACCTCCTCAACCTCCCCACTCCCATCCCATTCCCTTCCCTCCACTCAGGATCCCTGTCTACACCTCACTGTCTCCATTCCTCCAGAGGTAAATGCCGGAATGCTCCATCAGTCGTTTCACCTTCACAGCGCATCAATAACATGGCCACAGCGGCTTTATACAGGGATGGACGCAGCGTCGGCATGGCACGGCACGGCTTACACCAGCCATTTGTCCCTCAGCATCACCGCCACCCCTCTCCATCAGCCTTCATTTTAGCACCAGGGGCAAAACGCACCCAGATAATTCTTTAAGCTTCTCGATTTCACTTGTGATGTGAAATGTGAAGGGCACAGCCATGCCTGCGCCGGCTGCTGATGCAACTACAGCGGCTGCTTTATAATCTTTCCCTTTATCGCAAGAAGACGTTATGGTGATGGAGTGTCGTATGCGTGAAAATGATGACGGACACGGAGTCAGGCAGATATGGGATGTCGACATCATCCCTGGCCGCACTCATGTAATTCCATCGTCGGGCGACTGGCCACAATGTCAGCGCTGCGAAACCAGACGGATAAACGCGCACACATTCTCCTCTGTCACACACACATGCACACACAGCTACTTACAATTCCTTTATGAGCATTTTTTGGTGGTGCAGTATCTCCCAGAGGGGGAACAGCTCAATATGGGTCCAGAAACAGGGTCGATCCCTCCCTCTGTTAGTCTCTTCTTTCTCCGCTTGCTTCTCTCCCACCTCTCCCCCTCTATGTCATTCTACCTCCACAGTCGCTTATTTTCTTCAAATTCACTTCCTGATCGGGGCCGCGGCGCGGCGTTGCTGTTGCGCGCAAAGCAACGAGGCCTGTGCAGAGCCAGACCACACACAGAAAAGGATGGTCCACCAGGGAGCTCTGTGGTCGGGATCCATGGTTTACCCCGGACCACAAAGACCATGAGATGTGACTGGAAAAACAGACACAGAAAACAAATTAACATATTTACGCATAGTGGAGTTGTTTAGAAATGCGCACGGTTTGGAATGTGTCTGGAAACTGTACATGTTGGACAGGATGACTGTAACCAAAAACATCCATCATCTAAAAGTCCAACAGTCCACGTTTGACTTATCAAACTACAAACTGTGACCAATAATTTTCACCCTTTTGTCAAAACCTGTTCATTTACCTGACAAAGCAACCACGAATTTAGTTGTAATTTGTTGTGTCCAGTTGTTGGTTGGTTTATTTGCATATTTGAGTATTTAAATAAGAGTTCTGAGTTGTTATGAGCTGCTATAGATGATAAAGATGACATGTTTTATATTGATCTGATCCAAAATTTAAGTGATCAGTCCTTGCCCTATGTCCATCGAGCATCTTGTATTTAATTTAATTTAATTTAATTTAATTTAATTTAATTTAATTTAATTTAATTTAATTCATCCTGCTACCAAACAGATGGTAATAAATTTAGATATATATAAAAAAAAAATCCACAGATAAAACCTACAAATCATTGAAAGTAAAACTAAATCCATAGATAGATATGTATCTAGATAAAAAAAAAAAAAAAACACACTTGGGGAAATGCTTTCACTGTGCTGCAGATCGGATGAGGTGCTGCCTGTTGCTGTGTGGACCTTTTTTCCACAGAGTGTGCTACATCCTCTGCGTCATCCCAGTCACGGTGACGTAGAAGCGTGGATATTCACCATCAGAGTATATATGGGCATGAAACGGGGACCACCACTGGCATAGACGCACCATACGTCAGCTCACTAAATCCTTTCAATAAAATGTCCGCATCTAATATGATTATCTGCCACCAGAAATGTCAGACCGAGTCACATCCATCAGAGACATGTCACCAGGGACCGACGTGACATAATTTTTTTTTATTATTTTGAGCCATTGCTCTGCAAACCTTCTAATTAAATTTCGACCGTTTGTTCCCAATAACCCTGACATGCAGACAGTTCACAGTCCAGTCATTGTCATGAATCCGCGCCTGCTGGCCTGTAATTCTCTTATGGACCCCTGGAGGTCCCCTGATCACACTTAAGTCTACCGCACTTTTATCTATAGGATGGTGCACGTGATGTGATGACAAGCCACCCAGGTCTCTAATCCAGTCCCACATCCCGGAGATTGCGAGTCGCGTGTGTGTGCGCATGTGTGTACGTGCGTGTGTCTAAAATTATGTAACAGCGCTCTGTCGCTGTATTTATAGCGCATCTGTATCCGTCTGCCAACATCCGCTTATCCCTCCTGTGTTTTCTCATCTGTAGGGCAAATTCCACCTCAAATGTACATAGTAATATAATAAAAGTCATTGTTTTAAATTTGTTTTTCAGTTCAATTTATTTTATAGTCACATTCATTGACTGCGCCTATAAACCCTCTACTCATTCGGCTTTTTATGGGTGCTTTTCTTACATCTCATGAGCCCATGTTGCCTCTTGGAGCATCACCCCACCAACAGACAGTAGCCTCCCTGTCAGAAGAAACACAGGGACAAAAAGGCTCCAGGAGCAACTGTCCTCCTACCTGACTGACGCTCTCTCAGATCTATTCTCAGGTGACGAGAGGCCTAAGGTGTCATGTGATAGCCATCTGCTGGAGTGAAGTATCAGATGGCAGAGCAGAGAGCTGATAGACTTAGTAAAACCAAGCATGTAGTGAGAGTGTGCAGAGAAAATCTGATGGAAAAACACCAGAATTGCTTGTAATCTCAGCCCTGAGTGTTTTGGCCTGCATGCTGGACTGCATTATAATAAGAACATTCTTAGGGTCAATTCTGGAGCAAATACTGCATTTCACATTGAAGTTATAAACACTATGGCAGCTATTGTTAAATTGTAAAGCCTGTAAAGCTGCATCTACCTTGTAAAGACCAATATTATGCAAAATAAACTATTTAGATCTTTTTATTTATATCTGTGTGTCTCAAATTGTCTGTGTATTAATATTTCAAAGTTGTATGTCCTCCTGATTCACTCGGCCTAAATTAGAGGAACAACCTGGTTTATTTAACCTGACGCTCTTTGGAATACGGTACTTGTACTGACCTCTGCTGGATAGATACAGAACTTAAACTGACCATTGAACCCTAAAAAACCTAAAGCTTCAGTCGCGGAAAAAAATATTAGACCACCCCTTGTTTTTCTTCAATTTCTTGTTCATTTTACAAATATATATTATGTTATACAAATATAATAATAACAACAAAAATAGCTCATAAGAGTTTAATTTCAGAGCTGATATCTATCCATTTTCCATGTTT
>JAPQRP010000008.1:8707558-8723336 GCA_037367295.1 Apogon hyalosoma
GAGTTTGATAAATGACAGTGGATGGAGACACTTGGTTTATGTTCAGTTAATGATATATTTTGCTGAAAAAGTCACTTAATCTTCCATTTCCTCTGTTTCTGATATAATGACCTTTGAATTTACACTGAGATTTTATGAACATCTACATGATCAGTAAATTAAAAATAGAAAAATACCAAATTTTTACTGAAGAAATGCAAAATAAAGAGGATAATATTACAATAAACAGTGATTAATCACTTAAGAAAGGACACATATAGAGAAAAATTCATTTGTGAACTGCCACAAAAGTCGCACTGAGTCTTTATGGGTTAAATTAAAGTGAAGGTTAATTCATAGATACAAGAGCAGGTCTTTAATCTTACCGACTTCCATCCTCTCCACTGAAAATGTAATTAAATCCATGTAAGTTCAGCTGCTTTTAAGTTGTTTAAGTCATTTTGTTAGACACACATCACACATCAAGAGCAACTAGGTATGCAAAACACACAAGATGTTCGGAATTTTTAATCACGTTTATCTAAACACCGAGTTAAAACACAAGAATAAATGCAGATCTACTGACCTGTGTTGAGGTCTCCATCAGTGAGCGATTCCAACACATTGTTCATGGCTCCCATGTAGAACAAAAGGCGAAGCTGAGTGACTGACATGGTCACCAAACTGAGCAGGAAGATGGGGCTGGTGATGCTTTTCAGGAAGGACTGAGCTGCAAAGACATCCAAGAGAAATAATAGATAATACTTGTTACAGTAACTTTTACAAGCTTTGGTACATTAAGCATCTTTCATACCCCTTTACATGCTTACATTGTTCTTGTGGTTTGCAGTCCATTTCTAGGTCCATGGTGGAGAGACAGAGCTTGTGGCCCTCCTTAGTGGCCAGGTCATCTTGCTTCAAGCTGTGGCCCACACTAAGACGGCGGCCCACTGTGGTCACTTGGTGGTAGAACTGCTTCCCAGTGATTTTGTGGTCAAAGCCCAACCAACTGAACTTGATCTTCACGCTAAGCACATGAGAGGAAACAAATATTAAAAAGTTTGATAGGAAAGTGAAAACACAAAGACAAAGAGAATGACAATCTACACAAGCTAAGCAAGACAAAATAGTAAGTGCATGCATATATGCTGGACGTCTGCTATGTATGATCTCTGGATGTGACTGCTTATTTCTGCCTGTATACACCCACGTATAGTCCATGTCTTCTGGTCCCGGGAACGGCTCCAGTGGCCAGTTGAAGAAGCAGTTCAGGAATACAAGGCCAGCACAGGCTGCCCACACAACCAGGATGGTAATGAAAGGCGCGCCAAAATCATAGATTACCTGGAACCACCAAAACATAAGCAATAAATAGAAGAAAGACTACAAAACAGTGTTACATGTATCTTATAATTTTTTTTTTTTTTTTTGGTCTTTTTCTTCTTTTTTTTTCTGTTGTTTTTTATTTTAAAAAGTGGTATTTGTCAAATGTATATATTATGACCATTTTTTCTTCAGTGTGTTATTTTTTCAAATAAAATTGTCCGAAATTAATAATCTTGCTGTGGTTCCAGATCCACAATGTAATACATAATAAAAATGTATTGGTGACATTTTTCTTGGACTCAGAAGTCCAGTTTCCCCCACCAGTTATTAGAGCTGAAAAAGTCTCTTGGATGAGAGATGAAACTTTAAAAAAAAAAAAAAAAGCTACACCAGTCCAGTTGAACCAAGAAGTACTACCAAGAAGAATGATGGCCTGGGCAAATGAGAACCTACACAGACATTGGTGACAATTGTTTGTAATATTGCTTCAGTGTCAGTATTTGAAGTGATTTGTTGCAGAAAGAAAATATTCTGCTTACTAATGAGGTCTCATGACATTTATAGATAATAATACAGAAATGCACGCAGGTGGCATCAGCCTTGAAAAACTGCAGTATGACACAGCTGCAGTCTTTCAACAGCAGGCATCAGTTACTCAGAAAGATTATAGCAGTAAATGCTGTACAGACCAATGAGTGTTTGAAGGTGAGTGTCAGTGTTTTATTGTGTTTTTTACCTTGACACCAGGGAAGGTGACGGCTGAGGAAGCATATGAGCCAATCATGAGGGCGATGAAGGTGGAGCGAAGGTCCCCAAACATGTTAGGCAACTGGATAAAAAAGTAAAAAGAGCACCAACAGAGTTAATAACTTCACAATTTATATCTGAAACTATTACTGCATGTAGGTGCAAGTAAATATAAAGGTTAAAACAATGTACGGTCAAGATCATGGTGATCTCTAGCTGCGTTCTACACTGAAGGCTGAGGACGGACTGGTGACAGTATGAGAACAGTTCCTACTAACACTGGGGTCAGAGAGCAGAGCAGGGAACCGATTAACAAGCAGAGGAGGCTCAACAGAAAGAACATCAGAGAACATAAAACTATGCAGAATGACGCGCTAGAACACTGGAACAAGCAATACTAAACAGCATGACATAATACACACAGCTGCTCAGTACACGACATGAAAGCACTGATGACAAATTGTATACAGCTGAAACAATCGGGCAGGGTGACTGAGGTGAAGAAATGATGTTTAGGGACAATTACTAGAGATTGTTAATGGGACTGGCAGGATGTTGAGTTTCTTTTTTTTTTTTTACTCCCCTCTGAGGAACAAGAAAACAGTGCAGGGAGATACATTTTAGGAACAAGAAGACAGGGGGTGGAAAAACATCCACATACAAAGGCATTCACAAGCTGTTCTATTTTCAAGAGACTGAACAACAACAAACGCATTCAATTACATAAGACTGAGGAAGCAGAGGTGTGCGTGTGCATATACTGAACTGGGAAAGTATGCACGCTGCAGCAGTGGGACACTCAAATTTCATTAGTTTCTAACAATATCAAAAGCAGTACTTAAAAAGCTATTACAATATAATATTACAGATACATTAGCAGCTAACGTGAAGTGGGAAGGTGACCTGGCATCTGCGGTGTCAGCTGATTATTACTCAGTACCCCTTAGACTCCCTCTTAGTTTAGAATAAATGCCTTCAGGTCTGAGGTAAAGTCATGATCATTGAGGCATAGAGCACTGTTTAGTCTAATGATTAACCCGACACTAAAGGTTTGAAGCACAGAATGCGGGTTGTAAAGGACACATGGTGAAAACATGGTTTTAGACTTGAACTTTAAGGACTTTCCTTGCACTGTAAAAGTAGCTTACAGATCTTTAACTCATGGTTTTATATCCCTGACACTGGTGTTAGTGGCAGTGATTAAGAGTAGGATCAACTAAGAGATTTGGGTTTTTCAAGAAATACACACGGGAGATGAAAAATGTGGCCCAACAGCCTGTGGCGGTATAGAAAAAGGAGTATTTTACAGGCAGATTTACTGGAGCTGAGCCTCTCTAGTGAACAGCATCACCATGGTGCAGCCCTGGACTCCTGTGTGGTTCACCGTAGGTTGATGACTGATGGCAAGGGGAGGGAACAGAGGGCTGATGAACTGCAGGGGATGAATGCAAAAGAATGGAGAGGAGCTGACCCTTCGACCTCTGTGAATCCTAGAGAGCATGTTATTTGGCGTCTAATGTTTCTCTTAGGCTAAACTTTCCAGGAGAGATGAGACAAATTCTAAGACAGGATACTTGTTTGTCTGGGGAAAATCAGAATTTAACAGAGACAATGTTTATCAGATGCAATGAATAAAATGAACAGCCTCTCTGTCTATTGTCCTTTAAAATTACTTAGACTTCATGACAGAGAAAACATATTTGACTACATTTAATAGCTGCCATTGCATTGAAGTTGTATGCTTTTGCTGCATTTAAAAAACTCTCGAAATAACAGCAAACCAGCAAAAATAAAAGAATGAGGAAATGGTCTGCTCTAAAGAACGCACTACAAATAGCAGAAAATAGCTAGTTTGCTTCATCACAAAGACCTTTAAACCTCTTTGTGCCTGTGTTTACAATATTTTTTGACTTGTCACATAAATGTAGCTCTGTTTGTGTCATTATTTCAACTCCTGAAACGCTTCAGTTTATTTGAAAATGTTCTGGGCCAACAGACTCTTCTTCAAGCATCCCTGCACTAAAGAATGCACTTGAAAAAGGAGAAAACATCTAGCCTACTTCAGTCCAAGTTAGCAATATTTGCCTCCAGGCATCTTTAAACCTCTTTGCCTGTGTTTATTCTCGCCTCATTGCAAGACGGTCTTAGGTTGGAGCTTTCTGTGTGGAGTTTGTATGTTCTCCCTGTGTCTGCATAGGTTCTTTCTTTGTACTGTACTCTGGCTCCCTCCCACCATCCAAAGACATGTACTTGTCCGTCACCTGTAGGTGTGAATGTGAGAGTCATCTCTGTATCTCATGTGGGATGGGATCCGGTATCCCCACGACCCTCTTGAGGATTAACCGATTTGGAAAATAAATGAATGTCACAAAGAAAAACATAGCTCTATTTGTGTCATTATTTCCCTCAAAAGTAAGAACAATGCTGGATGCAGTTACAGATATGTTTATGTCATAAGTATGTATTTATGCAATGTCGGTCCAAGTTCATTGCATGTGTTTATGCATGTGCAAGAAAGCAATGCGGTGACCAGTGATGAACCACTGTATAGCACGTTATCTCTCAGCCCTCCTACTACCCAGAGCTATTCACAGGAACACAGACTCCAGTGTAACAAGCCAAAACAAGACAACTGAATAGGAGACAGACAGGAATGCCAGACAAGAGGAGGGAAGGGTGAGTACAGGGAAAGCCGGCAAACTATTAGACACAAACAAGGGACACAGAAAATATTCATCTGGACAAACATTGATGCAGCAGGTACAAATGACGATCATGATGTAAGTGAACACACGTACTGTGAGCGATGTGAAGGTCATGCACATGCCTCCAAATCCATTAAAAGTCAAGGCAATGAAGATGAGGACAGAGAGTTCTGCAAAAGACAACAAGGCAGCTTATTAAACTGTCTACACCTAAACCAGAGTACAGTGATTTAAGGTCGGACTCATGAGCGGTGTCTGGACGTACTCACCATTTGGTTTGTAGGCTCCATAAGCAATTAGAAGACAGGACAGTCCAAAGCATGTGCTGCAAATAGAGGGACATTTTTTTACTCATTTTAAGGGGTCAGTTCAACACTTTTTTGCTTTTCACCATATTTTCCTGAAACAAAAATGTTGCACCAAAAATATCCCTGTGTTTCCATTATAATAAAAATATTAGAGAAGGATGCTTTAAAAGATGGACAGATAAGAAATGTGACTGAGTATCACCAGACATAAGGGAACAAATGCACATTTTTGTAACTGTGACCCCTTACCTTCCCAGTAGTCGAAGTTTACGAGGCCCGTATTTGTCCATGACAATCCCCAGTGGCAGGGTGATGGCTGAGAGCAGGAAGGAGCCGACGGTGAATGCCAGGTTCAGCATCTCGTCCTGTTCTTTACAGATCAGCCAACCGTTCATCTCCAGGGGTCCATCTATAGGGACCAGTGGCTTCATTTCCACCCCATCTCCCAGACCGACAACACCAGTGTCCTCATAGTAATCGATGTACTCATCAGGTGTTTGGGTTGGCAAAGGCTGAGACAGATTATAACTAGTGCTGTTACCTGAAGAAAGTAAAGAAAACATGGAGAAAGAAAAATAAAGAAAAATTAAGTCTCATGTGTTGAACTGTACAATTTTGTTTACTTAAAAAAATAATTGTGTGCTGTTCATATGTTTCCTCTTACACCCGCAAAGACAGAGGGGCACATAAAGAACTTATTAGTTGTGTATCACTGAATTTCTGATTTCAATTTTTGTTTTATTTTCTTGTTTTGCTTCATTTATATATGATTATATATTGTGATTAATTTAAAACAGTGCCATAAGTGACTCTTAAAATGTAGTAAACAATAAATCTTAAATTCTGAATTTTGACAAAACCATCCAGCGTCAGACATCGCTGCCACTTGTGAAGAAAAAAAAATCCACTAGTGCTGTGCAAAGCATTGTGGGAACTCATAAAAGACCACAAATCCTCCCACATATTACAACTTGGACTTCCTGCACTTACACATCTTTGCTGAATGTGCACTAAATTCCAAACTATACCATCATATTTTTTAGCAGAGTTCTGATTTCTTCTTCTCATCACTTTGCTATCAGTCTTTGCTCACTCCCTGTCCTTTATCAGTGGACTTTCAACATCCATATTACCAGTAATAAAATCCTGCTGTCGATCTCTTTGTCCCTCTATCTCACGTCACATGTCTGGAAAGAGCTGAGTTGGTACTCCTGCTCTCTGACATCATCAGGACAAGATAAGATTTCTATGGCAGTGCTCCAGGAAGTCACCTTCAGTCGCACAAGCTTAATAGTTGCTTAAGCCGTCAGCCAGATACTGTACAAATAGACCTTTTATTACATTGTAAACTGGCGTAACTTCAGCTTCTGCTGTACAACAGCCAGGTTAAAATTAAGAAACTGCTTTGAAGTAAATTACAGATCAAACAAATTGAAAGGCAAAACTCATTAAGTTCAAGTTGAGCTGCTTATGTAGCAAAAGGATAATAAAATCATGTGCATGTGGACTGATAATGACAGATAATGCAATCACTGGTCAGATAAATCAATCATGTAAATTCCTGAGTGGTGATAGAGTGGCAGAAAAACTGAATCCCACCAGTCTGGCAGTGCTAAATCATTCAAAGTAAGTGCAAAACATTCTGTCATCTGAGGTCCAAAGGGTAAGTCTGACCTTTGTCCCTGAGCTTAATCTTAAGGAGTAAGCAAAACTCATTTTGCTTTCTGTCTCATCTTACAAAAAACAAAACAACAAAAGCACCTGACTGGTAGCACTGTGTGCAGAAATGAAGAAACAGGGGAAAGATCTTTGAGATGAGGCACTTGAGGAGACAGCTGCCAATAGTCGCTTTAAATCTGAAAATGATACTGTAGAAACCTCCCTTGGTGTCTTGAGACAGCTCATCAAGTCTTCCATTGGTTATCAGCTGCTCCTCAGTGAGTCTGCTGTCACGTATTCAATTTAGATGGAGATTTACCTGGAGCCACTGGAAGTTAAGTGAACCCAAAGGGGCATCTCGAATGAGATACTCTGTCAAGTTTAGGAGACACTGGAGCTTCACTCTAACTCTGGATCACTTTTTTTTTCTTTTACCTGAAACCCTGCTCCCTCTTTAATTGAACTGATCAGATTTAATCTCCAGAGTCCCTAAAAAACAGCTGCGATCCCCTCAGAAAACAGTGAAGTTTTCTGAAAGAATGGAGGAGGCGAAAGGGCACCAGTGTTGAGTTACTCTGAGTGGTGCATAATACATTCTGGACCAACACTGACTGCACTTTTCTTGAATGAAACCTGCTCTGTCTTTGACACTAACTTGGGATGACACTGACAGAAGACATCTACTTTCTCAGTTTTCATTACAATGGTTAATTATAGTACATTTCACCAAGTCACAAGACATTTAAGTATTTGTCTTTCCCAGAGAGGACATATACTTAAGGCTAGTCTCAATAATCGAGAATTTAACCCCTAAAGAGTCTCTGCATTTCACCTTTTCTTGGTGATTTACTTTTATCATTATTTATTATACTACTGCATTTTGCATTTTTCAGTTAAAATCAGGTGTTTTCTTATTCTTAGATGTTTATGAAAGCTCAGAGTAAATTCTGAGTTTAATACATCTAAACAGGAAAAAATGAAGGAAAAAGTGAATCTTTCAGCAAAACATGTCCTTTACTGCATGCAACCACTGTCATTTATCAAACTACATATTTTATTAGTAAATCAGTGTTGCAGAAAATGCTTTCCCCCATTCAGTAAAGAGCCTCTGAACATCTCTGAAGATCTGAGAAATTGCATTTTACCTGATTTATTCTAATGCATTCATAGTATTAGCTGTTTAAAAGTTACTGAACTTTTTAGATCAGTCGTTGCTTTTGGTCGCTGGTGGCTGTTTAGGTCTTTGAGGCTCAGACAGCTTTACAATATAGGCAACAGATGGGAAAGGTAAGACTGAATATTAATATCAAACTTGTGAAGTTTAAACAAAGGTTGGTGACACTGAAGTATCAGAGCTGAGACTCACCCTCCTCATTGCAAAGGTACGAGTAGAAGCCTTCTGACTTGAGCATGATGAGCAGTGATCCCCATCCCAACAGCACAGCAGAGAAGAGCAGATTCTCAATGATAGCAGTCACTGCCATCCACCAGCGCCTGGCAAAGGCCGTGGCCAGGGTCGGAGCCATGGTTGAAGAAATTAAAGAACTTCAAGACAAAGAAGGGTGAAGAACCAAGAACCAGAGCAGGAAAGAGGAAACCTGATGAGGAGACTAAGAAGGAGGAATGGAAAGGAGCAAGCTGGCAGTGCAGAGTGGGCTTCCCTGAGTGACGCTCAGGATGAAGGATCAGTGATCACTTATCTGTGAAGAGAAAGAACCAAGAGCAAGGGGAGGTTTTATAGTTGGCCTATCCCTGAAGTCACTGAAGGACTGAGGGTTTGGTTATTATAGATCACAAGATAAAATTACATAACTTTGAACCTGACTGATGATAACTGGCTGCCATTTATGGAACACAGTAACAACAAACTTTTTGTCCACCTCAGTAATTTATATCTTATAGTGACACGCAAGTAAAATGTCAGGATGGGAACTGTTATTTCACATTAACAGCAGGTAAATAGTATGAGAAGAAACCTACTACTGCACCCACAATTATGCCTTCATATCTCTACTGCCGGGCACAATTACATAATCTGTGCTCCAGTACTTTCAGATAGATGCACAGTAGCATCACAGTTTGTATCTGTTTGGTGCAAAGGCAAACTGGTCCAAACTGGACTTCAGAGAAAAGTGGGTCTCTCTCACTGGTCCCACTCACCATGGCCCCTCTCAGTCCTCCACAGCCCCTAAACTGTCCTTACAGGCCCATCCAACCGCAACTTTTCACTACAATTACTGTGGTGCATCTAAAACACAATGGAGCTGCCAGACAAACAATAAACAACTATGTTCACACAGACTCATGCAGTACACAAAGACACACACTGTACATGCACACGCACACACACTGTTCAAGTATTAAAATACACTTCAGTAATGCAGGCACAAATTACTTTTTATATAGGAATCTAAATGTGTTGTCCTCTTCATTTAACAAGAAAATAAAATGAAAAATAAATAAATAAAAAATACATAGAATCTTATAGTCATAGTCATGCATTTTTGTGCAAAACAGAATAAACAGATTTCAGACACACAGAAGGTAACATACTTACCTTACAAGGTTCATAGTAGATGCAACCAGCCTCTGTTTTCCTGATGTGCTCAAAGTGACTGGCCAGTTTTCTGAGAAAAGACACATTTATATAGTAAGATGGTCGTTACGTGGCGCCCCCTGCTGACCAATGTGTGTCTACACCAGCACATTATACTAATGAATTTTATGTATTAATAATGATTTTACGTTTATAAAGGGCTGTTATATTTATTTAATATTTTTCATTCAAACGTGTTCATCAATTATATAAAAATAATAATAGAAATTCAGTATAATACAAAGTATTTGGTTGATTTTATTTTTCCTTTTTTTTAACAACAGGATTAGTCAATGAGTGGTGACAAACAAACCTGATTGAAAATGAATATGGAGAAGACTGTCAACAACTTATCTATATCTGTCTGCATCAATAACTGGAATTGACTGAGAGCTTTGACCTCCTTGATTCAGTTGCATAAACTGTTTGTGGTCTACTTAATCTACCTGCATTTTTAATTCTCTAAAAATCTGTGGATGAGTTCATCAGGGATGTGAAAGAAATATCATTATTTTAATAGTCACTGTAAGGGTGATGTGACGGATCAGAGCATTCGACCAGAAAAACATTCTCTCATACGTTCAACAGGTTTGTTTACTGAGAAGTCTCTAGTATCTTATCATTCAGCCACAGATTGAAACTCTGTATCTCATTCATGTTTGGAAATGAAGTACATCACTAAAAGCTTGAGTTGAAACTTGCTTGAGATGTGTGTGTGTGTTGGGGGGGATTGTGCGTAAACAACAGACTAATCAATGTGCAAATCAATCACTGTGATCATAACAGTGAAACCTTGGAAGACACTCACAGGGTGATTTGTGTGGTTTGTCATCAGTGGGTCAGATTAAAGGTAGGACCTGGTTTGGAAGTGTGATGAGCTTTTATATGTAGATGTGGATGTTCCCACTGATCAATCAGTCTCACATTGATCAGAAAGTCAACCATTAACTGACATAAACAGGCAGACAACAAAGCCAACAACCACACGCATTAACACATTACTATAAACTGTTTCCTTTTTTCTTACATTTTTTTTATTATCCTTCCTCCAAACCACACCCTGCAGGTATTTGAGAGGCACTAAAGCACTCTTAAACTTTTGATTTACTTTAGAAATTCAATATACATTGTATATTCAACTGATAATGCACAAAAAAACTGTTGAAATGACGGGTCAGCTGCCTTGTCTTTGGACCACATTGTCAAAAGGAAAATGCGCCACCTTGTGGTCCTACATATGCTGGCATAAACCCTCAAGCAAATAATCTCAACACATGAATACAATTCTTTATTGCACATTCATCATTGGATAAAATATTTGGTTATAGTAGTTCTTTGCAAAAAAAATATCACCACAAATTCTACGACATACATTACAAAATACAAAGCAACATAATAAAAACCCACATACAGAAAATAGATGCTTGTGCCTAAGAAAATAAATTTGAACTCAACTACTGGCATGTGAATGTTGCATAATATTTATACACATTATTCCAGCAATAGCAACAGTGATTTTCTCCCTTATTTTAAGTGCATTAATGACCACCGTTGTGGCTCCAGATGTACAATCCAGTGTCAGTGTCCCCTTCATTACTACAGGACAAATAAAGCCAGGAGCCCAAGAGCCAGGCAGAGTAACAGCGTCTGCATGGAGCTGACAGTCCCAGATGCTGCAGCAAGAAAAAGAAGAAGAAGAAGAAGAAGAAGAAGGAGAAAAAGAAGAAAAGTCTGGACTGACTGCAGGGGAGGGACATTTTACAAATACACTGTTGCCAATAAAGTTGGAATAAAATATTTGTACCTCTTCTCATGAAATGACTGTGACAATGCAATCTGTTCTTAATAGATAAAGAGCAGCTGGGACTTAGTATGTATCATTGTACCTGGTAAAAGGTGAATACTGACGTGTATAAATGAGAATAAAAAGAGGAATGTGTCTAGAAACATGGTGATTCAAACTTTACTGGCAACAGTGTATGACATAGTCTGAGTCTGTATGCACAACCTGAGTCAAAATGTGCTTGTTTGTCTTTGCTATATCAATTATAATAACATCTCATCTCTACTTCACATTTTTTTGTGCAAAATCACATGCAAATACAGTGAGGTACATCAAAATCTGTAGATGTTACCCTCTGCCACAGCTCTTTAAGTACCAAATGATCTGTTTTTGTTCTGATAACCTACACAAATCCAGATAAGATTTAACAAAGCATTCCACACCCTTAACATCACTCCAAACACTGAGAAAGTCAAATACTTGCCGTCCCAGTTTTGACCTGTGCTGACCAGGACAATTGGGTTATTGTTTAGGTCACAATTGTAACACTTGTTATATTTTACATAATGTATGCACTGTATTTGTCTAATGTACTGACAACTCCATTTATTAATATATGATGTGAAAAATACATTATCATAACATTACTTAAATGCCTGAATTAATATATTTTTTATAATTTCTGATGAAGAAATGCTGTTTACATGAATTCATCATTACACTGCAACACAAATAAATGTTGTTACATTACAGAGAATTATTTAATATTACATATTCAGGTGTTATTAGGCTATAAGATATAATCACAAAACTGTTTGTCTCAGGTTGTGCATCATGAGGCATTATAACATATGCTGGGGATCATTTAGGAAAAAAGGTAAATCTTACCACGTGAGGAGGAGTCTGTAAATGAAAAAAGAACAATAGTGACATATTAGACAAACACTCTTTCATCATTTCTCATATTTACAGAAATAATAATTAAAACACAGAGCATATAACCATGAAAACTGGATGAAACCTTCTGAACATGCAGCTCTGTTGCACATACTGTATCATTTACACACCTTCAATTGTGAATGTGGTCTCCATGCCAGCATGGATGTGGTCAGTTACATGACAGTGGAGTAACCAAGTCCCTGGGTTTCCAGCCACCATTTCCACAGTCTGGAAAGTCCCAGGGAAGAGATCAAATACATCTGCGCGGTGTACACGATCCGTCTGACACACAGCAAGAACATACAGTACAAGGAATGTTGAGAAACAGCACAAAGAACTATGAATAAACTTGCATTTCCATGTGCATGTAAAAGCTTTCATGGGAATCCAAGTCTACACATCCAAGTGCAGCTGTCTGGTCTGATGTTATTCCAAAGACAACTTCTGATCTGTGTGAATATTAAACAAAGGAATATTTAATGTGTTGCAGCCACACAATCTGAATAAACACTTTACCATTGGCTACGCTGTATTTGTATGGCTTTTAATTACATAGAATAAAGCGGAGAGGCAGGGATGATGGTGTTTAGAATGATATGATGGTGTGGTTTACCTTGTAGGTGAACGTTTCAGCATGAAAGTGAACAGTGTGCATGTCCACCTCGTTGCCCATGCCCAACAGATACCAGTCAACTTTCTGGCCCTGCGTCATCACCAGGCCCTGCAGGTTACCGTACAGCCTCCCATTGATCCCTTCAACAGACACACAGAGACTGGCACATGAACAGTCATATTTCGCTGACAGAAACCAGGTCACACTAAGGCAGGGAGACACAGACACATATGTTACCACAAAAACAATTTTCATATCAGTCCATGCCAGTAATTATCACAGTAAATGTCAAACCATTATTTTTCTAAAGTTTAAAGGTAGAGTTTTTTTCTTTTTTTTTTAGGAAAAGGTTTAGAAACAAGATTTTTTAATGTTTTTTATTTATACTTCGAATTTTACAGTTTATAAATAATTCTGAAATCTAGCAGTAGAACGTTGACAGCAATTACAATGGTAATGAAGAAATTAAAATTGAATAAGGAAACGTAAAATGAAGTATAACAAAACACTGAAACATTTTGTGTGTTATTTGACAGTGTAAAGCAAATACCTACAAAAAAAAATGTAATAATAATAAACTTTGCAATATAAAACTAAATCATGATGTCCATAGCCACTGATCTCCCAGGAAAATGCTCATAATGTAATGTAATAATTATACAGGGTGTCCCAAAAAAATCTGACCTCATTTCATCACCTAATAATTTGTTTAAAATTTGTTTGCTCTTTTTGCTAAAAAAAAAAAAAAAAAGCGTAATAATTTTTATTGTTCTGCTTTCAGGAATAGACATGTCGTTTACTGCAACAGAAAAGGCATTCTGTGTATTGAAGTACACCCAAACTCAGTCAAATGTGAATGCGCAACGTAAATTTGTTAGAAAATTTTATAAACAAACACCAGCAGGAAAGCAGATTTGGACGTGGCATAAGAAGTTTCAAGAGGAAGGTTGTTTGCGTCGGGGAAAAAAGGATTCCACTACTGACTTGATGTGTGCCGCGTCACAAGTGGCACACATTGAACATTTGTAATAACTCTGGAACGTTATAAAATTACTATCCCCCAGAATTTTTGATTTGAAATTTGTAAAATAAAACATTTTTTGTCCAAAATAAATCCTATTAAGTATCGTTTCTCCTGACCACGTAGTCACTCCGATATGGACGTCTCAAATGATGTCAATTTTTTTGGGACACCCTGTATTATAATAGGACCCAGCCCTTGTCAGACTTTCTCTAATTATATCACATTCATATAAAGGTTAAATAACATGAGTCAATTAATACTGTCTAAACACAATATTATGTGCTAACAAAGTAAAAAGTGAATTTGATTGCATTTTAATTTGATGTACACACACACACACACACACACACACACACACACACACACTGCTGGTTATAATAGTGCGATTTGATATTTAAATATAGAATAAATATAGAAGTATTCATTTGTTAATGTAGAGTAAATGTCACAGTCTCTCTAAGCCATTAATAAAACAGGACGTGATCATACTAACTTTGTCACATACAGTACTGTGCAAACTCCTAAAATCCCAACATTAAGCTTGTTGGTTTAGCAAAATTCAATCTCTGAATTAAGATACAATTTGGATATATGGGAAGTATATAGACCATTACAACTATATAGTGACTAAATATGGACTTTAAACTTCAGTTTTTGTGTGTCCTTTAAGGCTGCAAACATATTTCCTTTATTTTCTTGTCGTATGTGAGGAAAAGAGAATAAGAAATAAATAATATGCTCATTTCAACCCTGTAAAAACAACTAAGCTAAAGGTGGTATACGACTTTTGCACAGCACTGTACAGCCTGAGTTAGCTTTTGTGAAGGAGTGCTTGAGAGGGTAACAGTAAAAATGATTACCATTGTTGTTTTGACATAATATTAGTCATTTTCTTATAATTATTAGAACTCCTACAGTAAGGTGATTGTGATAAGCATGAACCAGTTGAAGGCATAGTACCACCGCTGCCTTAATGTGAGCCAAGAAAAGTGGGGAATATGAGACATCAATAGAATGTTTATATGTAGAACACATACAATTCCATTCCTCTTTAAAGCCGTAGGAGCTGAAATTAAATCTCAAATTTAACCCCCTGGAACATCTACGAACACTCCTGTCATGGGATATATTTTCTACGACCAATTACACAATCTAGACAATTCTGTGTTCCTCTCAGACCACTCAAATTATAATACTCTGAAAAAAGTTATGAAAATTTTGCCCAGTGTTGTTAAAAACAAGAAGTAATGGCTTATTTACAGCAAGACAGAACAAACTGCTGCATCATGTTTCTGTTTGCGATTCCACCTTCTGCTATACTGACCCTTTACCATAAATCTCTAAAATCATCTCATGAATCAGACAGTGTAGCCATTTAGCCATGCCCCCCCCTCTCTATTCTCTTACCGTGCATCTTGTTACTTTCCATAAAGTCCTCATCCGGACTGAAGTCTTCAGGGTCAGCGCCGAGGTATGTTTTGATGTTGTCATCCAAATACCATGACTCGTTTTCATCATGAACCATAAACAGGAGAGCAAACTCCTTCTCCACATCATCCCTCTGTCTGTCGGAGCCCTCGCCTCTCTGCAGAGTCCCAGGTCTGCATACCACCAGGGGGCCCAGAAGTCCGCTGTACAAATCCTGATCATAAACAAGATGATCCACTTTGTAACACACATCTAATATGATGACGCTTAAACATATTATTTCCCCGCCCTCCGAAGGGGTGTTAAGGGGTATTGTTTTTGGTTTGGTTTGTTTGTTAACACTATACCCACAATAGAGCTGATTACATTTTGGGAACAGCAGGTCAAAATTAAAAATTTTTAAATATTTTTTTCTAATTTTTTTTTCCATTTACTTATAATGGCTGAAATTTCACACGTCTGTAGCAGCAAAACTATTGGTCGAATTCATACCAAATTGGGTTTATAGATTGCTAGTGACCCAGAGTAGATGTGATTACATTTTAGGAAAAGTAGATCAAAGTTTAAATTTTTTATGAATTTTTTTTTCTTCTTCCATTTACTTATAATGGGCAAAATTTCAAATGTCTATAAAAACATCCATTTTGTTTCAATTTACTTCAAACTTGGCA